>CALYLW010000461.1:731180-895712 GCA_944989445.1 Ampullaceana balthica | reverse complement strand
AGCACGAAACTTTGGGAAGTTGTTGAGTTTCCTTCCCCAATGGTAGCAGCGGAAATAAGATTGATGGCGCCATGTATATCTAATTCTTTTGCCTGAAGTTGTTTACTAGTCATGTTGATCTCAAACAACACGTCATACAACACAACCAGAAAAAAGACAAACTTAAAACTAGAAATGGCTTTTGATATAACCCGTGCATCTGTCCGTGATGTATTACCAGATGCTCCTGTTAAATTTGTGTCATCCGCAATCTCTGCCAGAGCATCGTAGATATTACCAAGCTGATAATGAAGAGGTTTCAAGGCATCAATTCGACTTTCCCATCTTGTTTCGTTCAGTGGTTTTACAGTGACATTAGAAACATGTCGATTTAAAACTTCCCAACGAGTTGATGCAGAAAAGAATACATAAACACGGTGCACTAGATCAGGGGTCTCCAAACTACGGCCCGCGGGCCAGATGCGGCCCACGAGGCCCTCCCATCTGGCCCCTGGAGACCTCTTAATCTCCAAAAAAGATACTATTTTTACATATAGTTTACCACAAAACTGTGTGTAGTTGGCCCCCAAACTGTTGTTTGACAGTTAATGTGGCCCTCCGGCAGATAAGTTTGGAGACCCCTGCACTAGATCAAAGAAGGCTGTTGCTTCTAAGCAACATTTTGCAGCATCATTGACAGCCAAATTCAAGGTATGTGCACAGCAAGGAACAAACAATGCTCTGGGGATTGACATCTAAAATTCTTCGTTGGACACGATTGTTGTCTTTTCCCTTCATATTGCTGCCATTGTCATATCCTTGACCGCGTAAATTTTCGATAGATAAAGACATATCTTCTAACTGCCGAAGAATAGTTTCAGTCATACCAGCACCAGTTGTCTCCTCAGAGGCACAAAACCCAAGAAATGTTCCTTTATAGATGCTGCTGCTGCAATCTCATTTTCTGGATTTGAAATCACATCCACAAAGCGAATGATCATGGTCATTTGTTCAACAAGACCGGCATCTGGTGTGCAATCTAGAATTATTTTAAAGTACTTAGCATCACGAGCAGATGCTAAAAATTTATGTTTGATTGCATTGGATAAAAGGTGAATCAGTTCATTTTGTATGTCTTTGCCTAGATAATGTACATGTGCCTCATTGTCTCTAATCTTTCGAAGATGCTCATCTATAAGTGGGTCAAACAAAGCTAGAAATTCCACAAATTTCAGAAAGTTCTCGATATCAGAAGTGTTCAGTTTCTCATGTGTTTCACGAAAAGCAAGATTTTGCATACCAAGAACTCTAACTTAAGCAATCAGCCGTTTCAAGAGTTGCTGCCAATACCGTTCACTCCACTAAAAAAATTATTCAATCCATTTATTACTAAAGGGGGCAATTTTTTTTAATATTTCTATTTTTTACGTAGCTTTTAGTGCCGCCCCAGAAATTTACCGCCCTAGGCGGCCGCCTAGTTCGCCTAGTGGTTAAACCGGCCCTGTGCGGCTTTCAGGCAAAAGGGTCAATTACAAAAACTGAAATATATCCATTTTGAAAACTCCCGTCATTTTTGACGGGTAATACACTAGTTATTTAATAATTTATACCTTCAGATTACAGACACATGGGTAAAAATAATTTTCTTATACTGCAAGATCAAACACATAGAAATTCTCTTTCTTCCCGTCTGAAATTCGGACGTGGAATCGGTTGCCTGAGGAAACCAGGAAAAAAAAACAAAACGTTTTATCAAGATTTAAAATATGCAAGATAGGATTTAAACCACGGATTAGAGTAGGATCCAATAATCTTCTGTCTAGAATCTAGAAGGAGCGTCTGTAATCGATAAGATAAAATGCAGTTTAGAAAGAAATGCAATGATAAGTCAGATAAGTGTGATATTAGGTCGTGACTTAAACAATATTTTGTATTAAAAATGCGCTTCTCTTGTGCATTTAATCATTAAACGGGAACTTTTTCTAGATCAAATGCACACATTTTTTTGTTTTCTTTTTTCTTGTTGTTATATAGCTTGCCTAATCAAGGCGTGTAATTTGTTTAGATAAACCGATAGATAATTTTTGTTGTTGCAATCAATGTTCAAGTGAGCGTGATCTGTAGCCGCGCAGATATTTGACCGACACCGCGTAGCAGTTTAGAATTACCGCGCATCAAATTTTAATAAGGATAATTAATAACTGTGTTTGGCGGACGCAAAATGTTGAGGAAAAAAATGATGCCGTGCAGCTTTGCACTTGAGTTTGTTATTTTGCACACGGACCAACAAATCTTAGCGGGAACATTGGTTAAAATTAGGGCTGGCACTGATTTTAAAAAATGGTTTCGATTAATTGGGAAAAAAAGATAACCGAGTAATCTATTAATTTCGATTAATTATATTTTTAAAACGCATAAATAGATCCCGTTTAAGTCGCGATTCATCATTTCGCGAAATTAAGTCGCGTTAATTCCATGGCTCCCAAATGGTGTGACGTAACACAGCCAATTCATTCTGCCATGCAAGGAACTAAAGAAGAAAAACCTTTTTGTTTACGTAAGCACGTCTAAATAAATAATAATAATACGAGGGAAAAGTATGTAAGTAACAAAAAAAAACAGTTACTAATAAATTGGAGAAAAAATATTAGAAATATTTTCTTAAATTTTCATCGAATTTTAATATATCAAATTAATTTTTAATGGATTAAATTTTTTAAAGATTAATTGATTAATTAATCGTTAATTTCCGCAGCCCTAGTTAAAATGTAAGTTTAACTTTTTAGCATTTATTTATTTTTTTTCCTTGGATCTTTCGCTTGCCAGTTCTTTTAAAATCGCTTTTAGTATCAAGTTATGCACACTTATCTATGCATGCATATGGCTATTATTTTTGTTTTCTCTATAGTAAAATTTATTCATTTCTGATACTTTGAAGAAAAGCCTTTATTGATAATACAAAGCATTATTAAACACTAGCACTACTATTTTTAACCATAAATTATTCTTTTTATTGGTATTCGACAACATGCTGTTTATTTAGACATCAGAATGTAGACGTCATTTATCTTCTCTAGAGGTCACTACTCATAGACGCCACGGTCCAGACTTCCAGTGAAGAATTTAATGGCTGTGCACTTGCACATTGCTCATTACACTGAAAGGCCGAAGATGACCCGCGGGCTTAATAAGTGGGCTAGTCTACCCAAAGACGAAACGGCCGCACGTTTTCCCAATACCGTATCTGGGTACCCCTAGGAGAACTGACCGCTACGCTATCCTAACGACGCCGATGTGGACTGACCGCTTTCTCGTTTCTAATGACCGTCTCGAAATAAAACGCGCGAATGCCACGGTTGAATTTAGTGGCAGTGTTTGCTATTAAGCAATCATTAATTCGTCTGACACTAACCGGAATAAATACGCTTGCCCCATCTCTCTCTCCCTCCTCGCCCAATATCCCCGCCCCCTCCCTTGTCCGCGCTAATTAACCAATGGCTGGAGAGCGTGGGGAGAATATTCGATAAGTGCCTTCTTCCCGTGGTGCAACGGAACTTCACCGGCCCCCGCGCCTCTCCCGTCCGTCAGCAGAAGCCGTTTGTAACTGTTTCCTGGCCCGGGTGTTGTCCGGCCTCTGGCGATTGTTGTGGATGGCCGTGTCGGGTGTTTGTAATTAGCGCAGTGGATAAAAGATGGGAGCTCATCGGTGCTGTAATCTCCCCTTGGATGGCACTCTTAAGATTGTCTGCCCCTGCTCTAACTTTGTTGTCTTGATTCTTCTAAATTTGACATCCCCAAGCATGAGCGGTCTTGACCAGTGAAAGAGAAAAATGTTTCTGGCATGCGTGTCGGGGTGGGGGGGGGGTGGCGGCCTTAGCAACGGCAATGGGTCAGTGAACGAGGAGCTGGGAAAGTTAGAATTTTGTGAAGCAGGAGTGGCAAATAATAGACTTTAGTCGAGTTGGAATTGGAGATTTTAGACTATTGACTATTGACAATGATTTGAGAGAAATGATTATGAAGTGGGAAAAACCCGCTAGATAAAGATAGCATAATCATAAATAATTAAACTATTTACACAAATGTAAATGTTATTGTGAGTCAAACTAGAGTAACATTATAGTTAAATCATTAAGCCTAGAAATTGAACTAGAAACACTGTAGCATAAAAGAACAAAGAGCAAAGTAGTAATAGGGCATAGGCATAGGGCAATTAATTCTAACTTGAAAACACAACACATAGATAATCTAATACAACTCTCATATAGACACAGGAATAAAAACACCTTTCTTATTCCGCATGCAAGAAGAAAAAAAAACACAAAAATTATTGTTCTTTCCGTCTGGAATTCGGACGTGGAATGCATTGCCTGAAAAAAGCAACCGGACAACCAGCAGACTCTTATTATTTAAACTCTGATAAAAATCCAAGACTAGACATAACCCATGTAAAAGCGTAGTACGCAATCATCTTCTGAATAGATAGAGGCAGAGGGGGTCTGTAATGTATATGATAAGAAAACAAGAAATAAACTAGCAAAAAACATTGTCCTTAAATCTTAAAATACATAAACGAAGAAGAGATTCAAGTGGAGGGAATAGATAAAACGTATGTAAAAGTTTTTTTTAAATGTATTAAAAATAAGTTCTTTGTTTATCAATATGTATTATGCACGCAACAACGAAAGCTCTGTTCGCTAGACTGAATGACGTATAAGAGGAAGTACTTGTATTAGACTTTTCACATTTTCATATCACTCCAGTGGTAGGAATTAAAATATGTAACAGCTTTTAGAAACGAATCAAAGAAGTGAAATAGAAAGTCTTAACAACTCGGAGAAGGGCCAAGGAAATAAAGTGAGCGTTGAACAGATGGACGAGAGCGTCCAGTGGATAAATCCAGTTCAAGTCTCCAGATTTTTATTGACAATGATAACCATTCTATCCGGCTGACCAGCGGTCAAGCCGGAGCACTCCATAAAGACAACTTAATGAGCGTCAATGCTTGACCCGACCTGCGTTTAATTACAGGCGTAAACCAAAGAAAACACTCCACGCCGGGGCGCTTTCGGCCTCCCAGGGGTCATTATTTGGCCCTCTTAATTGACCGCTACTGGGCAGAACAATCAGAAGCTTGGACCTGGGGTGTTAAGTCCCTTTTTTAAAATTATTGTTAGATGGTAGCACCGCCTGGGAGATGGACTCAAAGATTATCTTAAAGTAGCTTCGAAGATGTTGGAAAGTGGTTGAAAGGTGGTGGGGTGGGGGAGATTTTGGTCTTCAATGTTGCGAGATGGTTTGAGAGTTCATCAATTAAACGCAAGGTTGAGTGAAAAAGTGGCTAGAGCAAGATCTTCAAGGAACAATAGTTTAGTTGTTTTTAGCTAAATGTAGAAGTAAAGAGGTCACGAATTGTTGAAAGAAACTTGTTAATCGAATTTCCCTTGAGAGACTAAGAAGAATAAATAATTTACAGTAGAATTTTAATTGACTAATAAGATAAATAAAAAAACAATAATTATTATTATAAATAAACAAATAATAATAATAATAAATTTCCCTTTACAAACTAATGGGACTAAATATAAACAATAATCATTTTAATTTACAAATGAAATTGACAAAGAAATAAAAATAACAAGAAGTAGAACACTGATTAAAATAATATAATAATCTAATTATAAGATTAATAATAATAATATTAATAATAATAATAATTATAATTATAATAATAATAATAATGATTGCTCTTTATTATAATAATTTTTTTAATTTGAATTCTAATTTTTACAATGTTACGCGTTTCGTAAGTAATGCCATAATGTTTTCTGCCATCCATTTTCTTCCCCTACCTCCTCCTCCGACACATCGCCTAACTCGAAAGGTGTGCAGATTATTTTTCATTAATTTTATTCTGCTTTCATTTTTTGTTTAAATTTATATTTTATTAGCATATTGTGTTACTTTAAGGATTTATATTAACTCGTGGTGTCTGTTTGTTTGAACCCTTGCTTGCTTGTCGAAAAAACTTTGGATCGATTTTTAACCACCTTCCTCGTAAGCTAGCGATATCAAATTTTGCAGGCAGTTTCGTATCGATGATAAAAACGATGTATCAAAATTTCAGATCGATCGCATGTACTGTAATTAAACTATTGAATTTTTAGATTAGTTTATTTATCTCTATGTATCCTGTTATTTTTTTAGATAGAGTGTCGCGGTGCGTATTATATTGAACGACATTTTTAAATAATTTCTTGTTGCGGAATTCGGTGCGTATTATATGGACTATAATTTTTAAAATTATATTCCCGATCGGTGCGCATTATATTAAACATTTTTTACGAGACATAACTAAAATTTTGTATTTTTGGATTGTCTTGCGCTGCGTATTATAATGAACATTCTTTTAGTTGTGTCTCCTATATAAAGGATTTATAATCAAAAACTTGTTTTTTTTTACGTTTTTAAAAAAAATTATTTTTTTGTTCTTGCATACAGAATAAGAAAATTGTTTTTTTTATCCGTATGTCCATCTGAGTGTTGTATCAGATTATCTTTGTGTTGTATTTCAAATTGGATTTAATTGCTTTATGTATGATTACTACTATACTCCTGGTTCTTCTATCCTTAATTGTTTCAAGGTTTAATGATTCAACTAATGGTTTTACTCTTGTAAATTTGAATATTCTCCAGTAATGAATCTAGAAGCTCTTTTTAAAAAATTTGATCTAGTTTATCAATGTTTTCTTTGGTGGATGGGTCCCATACAGAAGATGCATATTCTAGTACAGGTACTTGGGCACGGTGGTCGAGTGGCATGCGCGCTCGGCTGGCGTACCGATGGATCCTTGTGATGGCTAGGATTTGTTCCCGGGGCCTAGGGCATCCCTGAGTCCACCCATCCGAATGGGTACCTAACATTAATTAGGGAAATAAAGGCGGCTGGGTAATGTGTGGAACCCTTATAGCCGAGGCTTGTGAACGCTGCATCACTTGCCTACAGGCTGGCATTGTCTGTGGGCGCATTAATCTTCTGTATAGAAGGAGCGTCTGTATAGATAAGACAAGATAAGACATGTCTCACCAAGGTGATGTAGCATATTCTGGTACATGTCTCACCAAGGTGAGGTAGCATACCCTAGTACAGGTCTCACCAAGGTGAGGTTTAAAGAAGTGAGCCATGAGACACACCTAAATGCATTTTAATTTTTAAAAATAATCAAAACCAACAATAAAAATAAAGACACAAAGAAAAACAACAAACAAAAATAAACAAAAAGAAACGGAGAGGCTGAGATGATGGCACAACAATAGGATTAACCGGAAGTCTAATATTAGAAATATTGGGGCTATATATATCTTTTTTTAAGGACAAATTTCATAAAAATTTAATGAAAGATACGAGTCAATATGTATATGTAGGGATATTGAGAAGGAAGTATCTCATCAGCTGTTTGTTTAATCTTCGTTAATTTAAGACAGCTGATTGGACTGGGAAAAAAATGAAACAACAGTTTCGTAATTTCACTATGGTAACAATTTTGAGAACAAAGTGATTCGACCATATTTATGCTTCAAAACATTGCTCCGCTGAAATGTAATCTAAAAATAGAACATTACTCATTGAGCTATGACGTTTTCCGGTTTTAGAAATGAGAAACCCTATGAAACACGCTTCTGCTTCTTTCCTCTCTTCCTTCCCTTCTACAAAGTGAGTTTTAGTGCGGTGCGCATAGCGCGGTGCGGGTGTGCACACTACTACAAATAAATAGACTGCGTCGTCTTGCTTGCTCTAGTTTCTGGCGAATTATAAATATAGATAGATAGAATAGAATATTGTTGTGGATGATACCACTGACGTCACCACCTTCGTCGCATTGAGGAGAATTGTGTGGACATTTCAGTTCCCTCTGATATCACTTCCTGACGAGGATCACGTGGTACCATCGGAATATATCACAAAACTATATGTCTTAAAGACATGGCACATCATCCGTGCCACCCTAGCCATTGTAATACTTCATCTATATGTCTTATAGACATTGCATATCATCTGTGTCACCCTAGCCATTGCAATACTGCATCTATATGTCTTATAGACATTGCATATCATATGTGTCAACCTAGCCATTGTAATACTGCATCTATATGTCTTATAGACATTGCATATCATCTGTGTCACCATAGCCATTGTAATACTTCATCTATATGTGTTACAGACATGTCCTGTCGTCCCTGCAACCATGGCCTATTGTAATGCTGCATCTATATGTGTTACAGACATGTCCTGTCGTCCCTGCAACCATGGCCTTTTGTAATGCTGCATCTATATGTGTTAAAGAAATTGCACGTCATGCTTGCCACCATAGCCATTTTAATGCCGCACGTGTCACGTGTCTTATCCTGATGACTCGCTCCTGCTGAACATGGAAAATAGTGGGGATCATCGTGGAATAATTCAGTTCATAAAAGTAGACCAAAGCCAGTCAGACTACTCACTTACCAGAGAGTTGGTCGGCGGGGAAGGGGGGGGAGAGGTGGAGGGATACGAATGACAGGGTATGAGTATAGAGAGGGGGGAGGGCATAAGCTACAAATTAGTCTCGGGTGCTGAATGACCTTCGCCGGGCGACATTCCGTCTGCCACGAGAGAGTCTAGCAGACGACTGACCGCGTTCCATGAAAATGTAAACAACAACAGAAGTCAGCAACTATTTGCCCCTGGCCCCCTACCACCATTTAACACAAAATACTACAACAGTTCATGAATCGAAATTTTGAAATGTTATTGATCGTATTTTCCTGAAAAAATGAATAAATAAATATTTGAACACGCATTTAGTTTTCAAATGATTTAAATGGTAGTCGAAATGCGATGATGAAGTTTAAATTTTTCTGTTCATGCCACAAAAATTCATAACAGAATATTTAAACTAAATCATAACAGATCTATGTAGTCCCCGAGGATCATTGAGGGCTCTATGCCTCTTAAACAGATGTCGTCTTTAATAACTGTGCATTCAGTTTTTGTTTCAAAAATCATCATTCATTAAGCAATTTAAAGAGTTAAAATATACACAAAATACACTTAAAATGTCTGAAACCATTCAGAATACTTGAGCAGGTATGTGGACAGAGGTCACTCCGTGAAAAAAATAGTTCTTTAACGTTTGATGACCATTCTTTTGGGAAAATTATTCAATTGAGTGATCACGTTTTTGAGAATAAATTTACAGTATTACAGTTAACCCTCGTTTATCGCGGTTAACGGGGACCGGAGACCCCCGCGATATGTGAGGATCCGTGAAGTAGAGACACCAACTGTGAAGCAATACGAAATCGGTAGATGAGCTTACGGATTTTGTGCAGTGAATGACACATAGTTAGTAATAAATGACATGATGAGGATGATGAACATGCTGTGCTGTAATAGTGATGACGGTGAAGGTGATGATGGATTTTACTGCGTGGATGATGACAGTATTTGACGTCTCTTCTGACAGTGTTGCCATTTCCTGGAGCTCCTCCTCTACTACTACTACTACTACTATATATGTAAAACACTCGAGGACAGCGAATCCGCGAAAAGTGAACCGCGTAGTAGCGTGGGATAACATACGTAGAATACAATTCAGAGAATAAATATAAATCTGAAGGTATCCCATCTTAGGCCTGTAACAGAAATAATTACTTCGCTGATCAACGGTGAAAACACACACAAATACACACGCGCACACACACTCGTATAACACACACACATATAAATATACGTATAAAATTGTTATTTTATTCGTCCCCTGTTGGGCGTCTTACAGTAGGGCGATAATTCATGAGGTAAGGGGTAATTACTCTAATAGACACATTACACAAGCGACGAGTGTACCGCCGGAGAAATTATGATTGGCCCAAAGGGCAAAATATCAGCAATGAAATAAACACGTCATTGTAGTAATGCTGGTTCACTAAGGGTCTGTCCCTTAAAACTATTTTTAAAGGAAAAACTTTTTCAAGCTCAATGTCTTTTAAATCTTGATTTTAACAAGTTTGCTTCATCTTCATCATTGGCCAACTTCTCTGAGTCCATCATTTGGCCATCTTTTTCGAGTCCACCATTTGGCCAACTTCTTTGAGTCCACCATTTGGCCATCTTTTTCGAGTCCATCATTTGGCCAACTTCTTTGAGTCCACCATTTGGCCATCTTTTTCGAGTCCATCATTTGGCCAACTTCTTTGAGTCCACCATTTGGCCATCTTTTTCGAGTCCATCATTTGGCCAACTTCTTTGAGTCCACCATTTGGACATCTTCTGTGAGTCCACCATTTGGCCATCTCTTTCGAGTCCATCATTTGGCCAACTTCTTTGAGTCCACCATTTGGCCATCTTTTTCGAGTCTATCATTTGGCCAACTTCTTTGAGTCCACCATTTGGCCATCTTCTGTGAGTCCACCATTTGGCCATCTTTTTCGAGTCCATCATTGGCCAACTTCTTTGAGTCCACCATTTGGCCATCTTCTGTGAGTCCACCATTTGGCCATCTTTTTCGAGTCCATCATTTGGCCAACTTCTTTGAGTCCACCATTTTGCCATCTTTTTCGAGTCCATCATTTTGCCAACTTCTTTGAGTCCACCATTTGGCCACCTTTTTCGAGTCCATCATTTGGCCAACTTCTTTGAGTCCACCATTTGGCCAACTTCTTTGAGTCCACCATTTGGCCATCTTCTTTGAGTCCATCATTTGGCCAACTTCTTTGAGTCCATCATTTGGCCAACTTCTTTGAGTCCATCATTTAGCCAACTTCTCTGAGCCCATCATTGGCCAACATTTTCGAGCCAATCTGTGACGAACTTTACTTTATCTTTGAAAACGACCCCCTTTCCAGCCCATGACGGACTATGGGGCAAGTGATGTAGCGTTCACAAGTTTTTAGCCACCACTAATGAGCAGGGGAATGTGTGGCAAGCACAATGCTCCAGCTTGGTATAATTTGGATCATATCTTTATCTCGTGGAATACCATCTTCATTTTCGAACAGTTTATTGTCTTCCGAAAGCCAAACTCCGCATTGACAGATTTCTCCAACGCCCCATATGGCAATCACTATTAGGACATATTTTTAACTGGGCTTGGTTAGGTCATAAATACGTTGTTCAAAGTCTTGTACTGTATTCTATTTTTTCATTGAAATGTTGACAGTGATAGTGATACCTACAATGGGGCGTTTAAACGACTGGTGTTAACATCAACATACATGATTTGCAATGTATGTCCCGTCCGTGACGCAACTAATTTTAGAAAGCAGCGCACCAAATTACTGCACCAAAAATAACTCTTTTCGAACTTTCCGCACAAAAATTTTTCAATATGAAAATAAATGAATAAAATAATATAGAAAAACCCGTAAAAAACCAAGTTTTTGACTATAAATCCTTTATGTACGAGAAGTAACTAAAAGAATGTTCATTATAATACGCAGCGCAAGACCATCCAAAAATACAAAATTGTAGTTGTGTAGTAAAACATGTTTAATATAATGCGCACCGATCAGGAATATGCTTATAAAAAGTGTTGTCTATAAAATACGCACCTTATTGCGCGACAGAAAGGTTGTTCAATATAATACGCACCGCGACACTCTATCTCAAAAAATAACATGATAGGAATAAATAAAATTATCTAAAAATTCAATAATTTAATTACAATACATGCGATCGATCTGAAATTTTGATACATTGTTTTTATCATCGGTACGAAACTGCCTGCAAAATTTCAGCTCGCTATCTTGCGAGCAAGTGGCTTAAAAATCGAACAAAAGTTTTGGCGACAACGGCGGGCGGTCGGTCGGGCGGTCGGTCGGGCGGCCGCAGACACCACGAGTTAATATAAAGGATTTAAAAATAAATAAAATAAATGAAAGTTCTGTATTACATAATTTTGTATTCTGATGTGTATTTTTTTCAAAATTAATAGATTTCAGCTGAAATGTAGATTATTCATTTTGAAAACCTCCGTCATTTTAAACGGGTAATACACTAGTTTGATTATAAAACTAAGTGCAGTAAAGATTCGCTGCTAAAAATAAAATTAAAAAAAAACTTGAACGTTTCTTTTTGTATGACATCTTACATTAACAGGCCAACTCATTTATTGGGGGGGGTGGGTTTGTAGGGCGGTGGGGGTAGGGAAGTGGGGTAGGGGGGTGGGAGTAGGGGGTAAAAGTTGTCGATTTATATATAATTGAAAGCAGTCTAAAGGGAGTTCTTAATTTTTCAAATTCTTTTTTTTTAATGAAGACGCAAACTTGTATTCTTGGATCTTTCCGCTTGCCAGTCCCCAATCCCGCAATGAAACTCAACGCAACTCCAAAACCGTGTCCGCATATGTAGGGGTCACGCTTCAGAGCGTAAACCTCAATGCACAACACATTTGTTAGTGCGGGGGCTCTAAGGGGGGAGAAGAAAAATATGTGTCAAGTCGTCCAATTCAAAGTCGTGCTTTTGATAACAATGGAGAGACATGAACACTAAAACATCAAGAAAAACAGCGTGTGATCTTTTCACAACAAGTGATCTTTTCACAACATGTGATCTTTTCTCAACAAGTGATCTTTTCACAACAAGTGATCTTTTCACAAGTGATCTTTTAACAACAAGTGATCTTTTCACAACAAGTGATCTTTTCACAACAAGTGATCTTTTCACAAGTGATCTTTTAACAAAAAGTGATCTTTTAACAACACGTGATCTTTTAACAACAAGTGATCTTTTAACAAGTGATCTTTTAACAACATGTGTACATACAGTGGGAGATAACCGATGATATGACATTTGATACTAAAAAATATAATAACCCTCTTGAAAAATCGCTTAAATATCGCAACGTTTTAAAAGGCCTTGCGGAGATTTGGGGGACTTGGGGGGAGGGGGGGAATCGGATAGCTGTTTTGGTAGATGTCGGTATGGGATAGGGGGTGGTGTTTCAGATGGAATTGCCGAAGAGAGAAAGGTCAGAGAAATTAACAGTCGCCACTCGTGTCGCCGAGGCAGTCGCCAGGTTGACATCGACTCGGTGTCAGTTTCGCAGGCCGCTGACACCCGCTCGCTTAACCCCGTTGTCAACGCTGCGGTACAAGCAGGTTCAAACCGTTTTTCCCCGCGACTCGCGGTAAAAGCACTGTCAACGGAGACCCTTCAATTATGTCTGTCTGCAGTGGCCGCGTCCAGGGGGGCCCACCGAGGGCTGCCGCGGTGGCTGGCAGTTCGGGTATCTGCTAATTGCGGGCACCTATGGTGGCTCTGCACTCCGGTGACCGAGCACGGACCTATACCATCCGTGATATCTGATATCGCGTGGTTAAAGATTTTAAAACTGGATGCAGAGGCGGAGAAATACAAATGGGGGATCAAGTGGGGTTGTCAGGATCTATGTCGTTACTGTGACCTTTGACCTTTAACCTGGGACATTTATGTTATGAGGTTTAAAATGTAAATGTTGGTGACCTCGTCACGGTACTTGAGTGAGTAGACGGAGGGGGACGCGGTGGTCGAGTGGCAGCGCACTGGACTGTCGTACCGATGGTCACGGGTTCGAATCCGTGTGAAGGCAAGGGTTTGTTCCCAGGGCCTAGGGCGTCCCTGAGTCACCCCGCTCCGAATGGGTACCTAACACTACATACCCCGCTCCGAATGGGTACCTAACACTACATGTAGTTAGGCGGCTGGGTAATGCGTGGAACCCTGCATCACTTGCCAAACAGATCATCTGTCATGGTCTGTGGACGCAACTATCTTCTGCATAGAAGGAGCGTCTGTATAGATAAGACAAGACAGCATTGGGGAATGCGCACTCAAATGTCATGGCTACATCCACATTGGGAAAAGTGCGCATGCGCACAAATGACATGTTATCACACATACACATTGAATCGGCTAAGTCTACACATCTTTCTTTTACTTGACTATGTCAACATATCTATTGACGTGGCTATGTCTACACATCTATCTATTGATGTTGCTATGTCTACACATCTATCTATTGATGTTGCTATGTCTACACATCTATCTATTGACGTGGCTAGGTCTACACATCTATTCATTGACGTGGCTATGTCTACATATCTATATGTCTACACATTTATCTATTGACGCGGCTATATCTACTTGCCAATATTTGTACGGCCCGATATCTCAAAGTGGGTGGAGCTCTGCTCTATTAACGGCTCTATCGACCAATTTGAATCGCTAGCGCCAATGTTTTATGCTACCTCCAAGACCGATTGATAGAAACATTAAAACGTCCTGCTTCTCCAGGATTGCGCAGCTTGCACTAAAAAATAACCGCTAATCTGACGCAGCTGTCGGTGCGCAAAAATCTTTTTTTTTCCCTCCATATTTCAAATGACTAAGGGCTATCATCCTCCTCAAGTTACAAATATCACATGAATAAATCAGCACGCTGTGACAATGTTGTGTTTTGATGCTCATGCTGGGTTTCTGCTGCATGTCCAGACGACTCACTTTCAGCATGTTGTTCTCTCTCTTTGATTTTTGTTGTCCATGGGATTATTATCCGTTTGCTGTCTTAGTGGCAACATCAAAGTTGAAGGATTGTTTTGTGTCGTTTTAAAAAATTTATTGTTGTTTTTTTAAAGTTTATTTTAATGTTATTATTATACTGGAACTTTTCTTGAAAAAATGACATGCAACAAGTTCTTTGTTGTGCTTTTTCCCCCCATTATGAGGCTTTCACCAATTTGTTGAATACATTTAAATCTAACTAAAATGAAGGCACGCTCAGTCTTATTTCATCACGTGTTTTTAGTATTTGAATGTGTCGCTACGGTACTTCAGTTAAATTAGGGAAATCGTGGTGTCTTTGACACTGGTGTTAGATCTGTATAGCGCTGTGTGGGGGCTGTCATGGTGTCATTGACACTGGTGTTAGATCTGTTTAGGGCTGTGTGGGGGCTGTCATGGTGTCATTGACACTGGTGTTAGGTCTGTATAGCGCTGTGTGGGGGCTGTCATGGTGTCATTGACACTGGTGTTAGATCTGTATAGCGCTGTGTGGGGGCTGTCATGGTGTCGTTGACACTGGTGTTAGATCTGTTTAGGGCTGTGTGGGGGCGGTCATGGTGTCATTGACACTGGTGTTAGGTCTGTATAGCGCTGTGTGGGGGCTGTCATGGTGCCATTGACACTGGTGTTAAATCTGTTTAGGGCTGTGTGGGGGCTGTCATGGTGTCATTGACACTGGTGTTAGGTCTGTATAGCGCTGTGTGGGGGCTGTCATGGTGTCATTGACACTGGTGTTAGATCTGTTTAGGGCTGTGTGGGGGCTGTCATGGTGTCATTGACACTGGTGTTAGGTCTGTATAGCGCTGTGTGGGGGCTGTCATGGTGTCATTGACACTGGTGTTAGATCTGTATAGCGCTGTGTGGGGGCTGTCATGGTGTCGTTGACACTGGTGTTAGATCTGTTTAGGGCTGTGTGGGGCTGTCATGGTGTCATTGACACTGGTGTTAGATCTGTTTAGGGCTGTGTGGGGGCTGTGATGGTGTCATTGACACTGGTGTTAGGTTTGTATAGCGCTGTGTGGGGGCTGTGATGGTGTCATTGACACTGGTGTTAGATCTGTTTAGGGCTGTGTGGGGGCTGTCATGGTGTCATTGACACTGGTGTTAGATCTGTTTAGGGCTGTGTGGGGGCTGTCATGGTGTCATTGACACTGGTGTTAGATCTGTTTAGGGCTGTGTGGGGGCTGTCATGGTGTGGATTTTGAGAGAGCCTGAAAGCAGTCAGTCCACCGAAAGAAATTGTCATCAACTGCTCTATAGACCGGTTAGATTGGTTTTAAGGTTAATTTGCAATGTTATAAGATTAACTTGCAATGATATAATGTTAACTTGCTTTGCCATAAGGTTAACTTGCAATGTTATAAGGTTAACTTGCTATTCCATAAGGTTAACTTGCAATGTTATAAGGTTAACTTGCTATGCCATAAAGTTAACTTGCAATGTTATAAGGTTAACTTGCAATGTCATAAGGTTAACTTGCAATGTTATAAGGTTAACTTGCAATGTTATAAGGTTAACTTGAAATGGGGGGGGGGATTTTATTGTCTAAAGAATTTTTAATTTTTTCATAGATCAAATACCGACACTTGTTGTCAGTTGAAAGGTCTCAAATAAAGGGATTCATTTTTTAACCCGGTTTGGCTCTAAATCTATAGTCTTAAGTGTGTGAGTAAAGGGTCCGTTAAGTGTTGTAACCTCGACCCAACAGAGAATGTCATATCATTTGTGTTATAGATGGCTCCATTATACCATTCGTTTTTTTCCCTCCATTCTTCAATCGCTTGTTTATAGAGTACATATTTGCAGACTGCCTTTATATAAACGCAAAGTCCCCCAACAGCTAAGTTGTTTTAAAAGACATATTTTAGCGGCAATTCCTATCTGTAGAGAACATAAATATAGGATTGTATTTAAGAAATTAAGGGACAATTTTTATATAAACGTATCCAAAGACAGCATTTTTTTTCATCCTGGGGCATACAAGGTGGAGTTATGTTTAAAAGTGGCAATGGTGAAAAATATTGAGAATAACCTACACATACATATCTCTTTCAGACGTTTGGGGTAACTATGAGAGCTTCATAAACATATGGTGTCCAAAGTACTTCCGCTTGTATCCTGCCCAGAGGCGGCGTTAGGTACGTGCGAGGCCTGGTGCAACAATGACCCCGCGGGGCCAGAGTATTGGTAACGATCGCGGACTACAAATATGCCCAAAAGGTCATAATATCTTGATTAGATCAATTCTTGCACAAACTCAGAAGTGCATTATCTGCCGGCTCTTTTGTTACTGAAATATATTTATGTTCGCGTTTTGTGAAAAATGGTTTCTTTTCGCAAAATACGGTAACGACTTACGTTAAAATGCATTTATTATTTATTGTACAAGGCAATATTTCAAATGCATGTTTCTAATCGCGAGTGCATTGTGTACATGACTACATGCAGTGTACTTCGACATGCAGAATGATATTCTCATATATCTTGGTCCATCACATCAGCGAATCACTTTATAATTTATATACGCTAATTAATGACAGGCATCCAGCTTGTTTTCCACTGTCAAGTTCAATGGTAATGTATTTTGTGCTTGTTTTTTTTAAGTTGAATATAACTTGGACGAAATATTCTCAAGTCTGAAACGCGCCCCCCCCCCTTAAGCGTGGGGCCTGGGGCGATCGCCCAAGCTGCCACCCCCAAAGGTCGCTCCTGATCCTGCCCCGGGGGAACATGGAACATGGAACATACGAAGTGATCAATTTTCATCAAACTCGCAAATGCTCCAAACCACTCCAAGATAATTTCAACGCCCGCCTAAAAGATTATGTTTGTTTTGAAATCACATAAATATGAAACGGACTTATGCTAATGAACTGATCGTGGGCCCTCTTTGGCACCACCTGGGGTGTTTGCTTTGATCGCGGCCGTAACACCAAAATGTGTGCAGATCTTCTTGCTTTGTTCAATCATCTTGAGCGTCAATTACACCAATAGCCATTTGTGTTGGATTACGTCCGACAAAAGAACATTGATGAAGGGCCCATTTTTTAAAGGGCTTCGTTGTTGTTTTTTTTTCCTCCAAAATTCCTGGCGCCCCAGTTGGTGTGTCAAACGGGGATAAATCATCCGCTCAAGCGCTGGCAGATTTTCTAGAACAATTTGTTCATTTATTTTTACAACTTCTTTTGAAAAACAACGTTTTGTTTAATTTTTCAAATGTAAATTTTGCCTTTGTGAGAGGTTAGCCTCGTTAATTGGGGAGTCAAATAAATGAATGATTTTATGCTTCGTTTTGTTTGGGTTTTTTTTTGTTGTTTGTTTAATTTTGGAGTCGTGCATTGGGGTGGCGTGGAGGGCGTGCGCCCTTGGTGGGCGCCCGCAGTGACTTCATGGTAAATCGTTTCTGTTATAACGGAGTCGTTCTGTTTGGGGTCTTACATGGGTTCATCAACGGGGTTCGGAATCGGGGTGGGAGACAGTACTAAAACAATTAGGCTGTCAGTCATTCACGTTTTAACCTCTGCGACTTCTGAACTTTGACCCCATCGCACCGTGTGGCCCATTTCGTTGATGAGAGTGGGAGGGGGTGAGGATAAATTTTGGGTTAACCGCGAATCATCAGAGGTGGTTGTTGTAGCAGGTTGGTGGTGAACAGCGTGCGGCTTTTTAGATCGGCACGTGACTCATAAATTTAATCTCATAACTCAAAATATCTTTCTGTGAACTTATAGAAAACACGTATTAAAAATTTAGTACCCTTGAGCTCTTCATATTTGTTCAGCAAGTGTATGGATTTAGCAAAGATAGATGTTTGTACAGCAAGTGTATTGATTTAGCAAAGATATATGTTTGTACAGCAAGTGTATGGATTTAGCAAAGATAGATATTTGTTCAGCAAGTGTATGGATTTAGCAAAGATAGATGTTTGTACAGCAAGTGTATTGATTTAGCAAAGATAGATATTTGGTCGTCAAGTGTATGGATTTAGCAAAGATAGATGTTTGTACAGCAAGTGTATGGATTTAGCAAATATAGATATTTTTTCAGCAAGTGTATGGATTTAGCAAAGATAGATGTTTGTACAGCAAGTGTATGGATTTAGCAAAGATAGATATTTGTTCAGCAAGTGTATCATGGAATTAGCAAAGATAGATGTTTGTACAGCAAGTGTATGGATTTAGCTGCGATAGTTGTTTGTGCAGCAAGTGTTTTTTTCTTCTTTGAATTGAGTATCTAATTGTAAATTTGGTGTCTCTTAAGACTTAAATGGTTTCCATCGATAGCAAACAAATTTTTATTAGAAAAGTTTTGTAAAAATAAAATTATGTCAAACTTAAAACACATACACATTATACCTGTACACATAAAGCCCGTTTTAAACAGACTTTATCTGTAAATATATATTAGCCCGTTTTAAACAGACTTTATCTGTAAACATAAAGACCGTTTTAAACAGACTTTATCTGTAAACATAAAGACCGTTTTAAACAGACTTTTATCTTATCTTATCTTATCTGTTTACAGACACTCCTTCTATACAGAAGATTATTGCGTCCTACGCTTATCTATGGTTTGTGTTTAGTCCTGCATTTTTATTAGAGATTTAATTGTTGATAAAGTGTTGGTTTTCCTGGATTCTTCAGGCAACCCATTCCACGCCCGAATTCCGGACGGGAAGAAGGAAAACTTGTATGTGTTTGTTCTTGCATACGGAATAAGAAAGGTGTTTTTATCCTTATGTCTATCTGAGGGTTGTATTAAGTTATCTTTGTGTTGTATTTCTAAATTAGAATTAATTGCTTTATGTATGATTACTACTTTGCTCTTGGTTCTTCTATCCTCTAGTGTTTCAAGGTTTAATGATTTAACTAATGGTGTTACTCTTGTCAGTTTCGAATATTCTCCAGTAATGAATCTGGCAGCTCTTTTTTGAATTTGTTCTAGTTTATCAATGTTTTCTTTGGTGTATGAGTCCCATACAGAAGATGCATATTCTAGACTTTTAAAGGTAAACTTAACGCTCATTTTAGCTAAAGGGCCGTCCATAAATGACGTCACGATGTTTTGGCCGATTTTTAACTTTCGTCACAAGCCGTCACAAATGACTCCTCAGCAATATAACTTCACAATGCTTCCCCCCCCCACCCCCATAAAAGTCGTATTTTCTTTTTGAAAACGATCTTGTTTCAAATCACCTTTTTGTCATTTTAAATATGTATTTAGTGTAATGCTACACTCATATATCGTAAAACGCGTGAAGCCATGTAATAAAAAAAACCCGTAAAAAAACAAGTTTTTCACTATAAATCCTTTATGTACGAGACGTAACTAAAAGAATGTTCATTATAATAAGCAGCGCAAGAACATCCAAAAATACAAAATTGTAGTTATGTGTCGTAAAACATGTTTAATATAATGCGCACCGATCAGGAATATGCGTATAAAAAGTGTTGTCAATAAAATACGCACCTTATTGCGCGACAGAAAGGTTGTTCAATATAATACGCACCGCGACACTCAATCTCAAAAATAACATGATACATATAGAGATAAATAAAGTAATTTAAAAATTCAATAATCTAATTACAGTACATGCGATCGATATGAAATTTTAATACATCGTTTTAACTGCATGGAAAATTTCAGCTCGCTAGCTTACGAGGAAGTGGGTTAAAAATCGATCCAAAGTTTGGCGACAAGCAAACAATCAACCAAACAGAAACCACGAGTTAATATAAAGGATTTAAAAAGGCATTAAATAAATTGTAAGCAATCAAATATTGAAGTGCAACCTTTACTTAGAGATGCGGGTCGTTTTGATGTGACGTAACAATTCTTAAACTTTCCCCGCCCCCTCGTCACACATCGTCACAAATGTGCAGGGCCGGATTTCTGCCTTGGCCTTCAAGGCCCTGGCCTAGGGCCCCAGCCAGCCTCTGTGGGGCCCCCCGTGTTGGAATCTTTACATAAGCTCAAAAAAGATTTACTTTAACCAAAATTTTAAAAAATCTTGAATTAAGACAATTTGAGGAAAACTAAATATGTCTTGAACAAATTAACAACTAAACAACAAATTGAAACATGAAAACATTATTCCAAATAATTAAACAAAGTTCCATTGCATAATGAACCTCACTTTTATATTTGTAATAGAAATATCGATGTCACGATGTCTGACTTTAATAAAAATCTAAGCGGGTTCCAGAAAAGAAAACGGAATAAAGAACAAAATAAAAAAAAATAAAAAGAGCTTCTTCGTAATGTTTCTAAGTTAAACACATTTGTCGTCTCGTCTGCGTCTTGGCCTAGTTCAGGCTCTAGTCCTAGTACTAGTAGTACTAGGGCATTAGCCAGTTGCAGTTGCAGTGATGCTGCTGATGACAGTCAACAGGCAACTCCATCAAACGTGTCTGACTGCAACGAGCTACCTGAAAACATTATTTCTGAAAACCATGTAACAGCTACAAAAAAACGATTATTTAGAAAATCCTGAATATAACTCTTCTTTAATGGCGATCCTGCGGAGTGGATGTTAGTTGAAGTTACATTGGAGTGCCTTGTACAAAATGGCGTGAAGCGAAACATTGTTGCCGACTTTTTTTTTCAAGGCGTCAGTACTTAGATAAAACCAGGTATCTATCGCTGTCACTTTTTAGCCGAACTTAAGCAATGGCGAAACACGACCTCGACCTTGCATTGCTCATATTTTCGAAGAGCAAGGGTGCAGCGTTTTGCACCCTATAATAATATTGCCGCTAGGTGAGTGACGTCATTTATGGACAGCAGTAGGAGTCAAAATGGCACATCGTGCTGCGCAATGCCCCCTTTAAGCTGCTTGACCGCGCAGATATCTCACCGACGCGGCGCAGCAGTTTAGAATTTCCGCGCAGTAAATTTTGTAAAATATAGCTCACAAAATGGTTTCTCTGCAACTTTGTACACCAGATTTTTTTACTTTGTTTAGAGGTTCTCATGAAAGATTTGGATTTTTAAAAAAAACACAGTGGGAACTATGTTATGACTTATGGCCCTAGAACCTTTAGCTGAGTTCGATCCTTTTCTGGACAGACAGATAAAACGCCACGGTAACAAAGGAAGTGGCATCACATCATATCTTTTGTTAAAAATATGCTATGAAATGATCAATATCATGGCAGAAAAGGTAATAAATACAATCGTGACTGAGATAAAACATGTCAAATATTTCTCTATCTCTGTGGACTCTACTCCGGACATTTCTCATGTAGATCAACTTTCTGTCGTTGTGAGATCTGTCTCTGAAGACGGATGTACTGTCGACCGATTTTTGAAATTCTTTCCAGTATTCATACATAGTAATATACTCTGTATTATTCTGATGTTTATTAAAGTCTATAAAAAAATACATGTTCTGTAGTAGTGCGTTTAAATTGCTAAATTTCTAAAATAGCTTTGAGATGGCGGGGGGCGCAAAATTCAAAAGTGCCTAGGGGCCCTGAGTATTTTAAGTCCGGGCCTGCAAATGTGTGACACCCCCCCCCCTTTTTTTTTAGGTGCGTAGCGTCATTTATGGACGGCCCCTAACACACAGTCGACAAAGAGACAAAAAGTAAAGTAACTATCATAATCTATGAGTTGGAGGCTGGGGGAATGTTCATCTTTCCAAAAATAAAATAAAAACAATGACTACCCCACTCCTCTACCAATGATCCTAATGATCCGGGGACACCGACCTAATTAAAACATTTCACACAAAACACAGTCTCCCAAATGTTAATCAGGTTCTGAAAACTCTGAGCCCAAGATGCTAAAACTTGTCACGAATATAAAGACCAGATTCAGACATTCCCTTTTTTTTCTTTAAAATTACCACCTCAAGCTGTTGGTTGGCAAAGAGTTAACCTCTCAAGCTGATGGTTGGCAAAGAGTTAACCTCTCAAGCTTGTGGTTGGCAAAGAGTTAGCCTCTCAAGCTGATGGTTGGCAAAGAGTTAACCTCTCAAGCTTGTGGTTTGCAAAGAGTTATCCTCTCAAGCTGATGGTTGGCAAAGAGTTAACCTCTCAAGCTGATGGTTGGCAAAGAGTTAACCTCTCAAGCTGTTGGTTGGCAAAGAGTTAACCTCTCAAGCTGATGGTTGGCAAAGAGTTAACCTCTCAAGCTGATTGTTGGCAAAGAGTTAACCTCTCAAGCTTGTGGTACTCAAAGAATTAACCTCTCAAGCTGATTGTTGGCAAAGAGTTAACCTCTCAAGCTTGTGGTACTCAAATAATTAACCTCTCAAGCTGATGGTTGGCAAAGAGTTAACCTCTCAAGCTTGTGGTTTGCAAAGAGTTAGCCTCTCAAGCTGATGGTTGGCAAAGAGTTAACCTCTCAAGCTGATGGTTGGCAAAGAGTTAACCTCTCAAGCTGATTGTTGGCAAAGAGTTAACCTCTCAAGCTTGTGGTACTCAAAGAATTAACCTCTCAAGCTGATGGTTGGCAAAGAGTTAACCTCTCAAGCTGATGGTTGGCAAAGAGTTAACCTCTCAAGATGATGGTTGGCAAAGAGTTAACCTCTCAAGCTGATGGTTGGCAAAGAGTTATCCTCTCAAGCTGATGGTTGGCAAAGAGTTAACCTCTCAAGCTGATGGTTGGCAAAGAGTTAACCTCTCAAGATGATGGTTGGCAAAGAGTTAACCTCTCAAGCTGATGGTTGGCAAAGAGTTAACCTCTCAAGCTGATGGTTGGCAAAGAGTTAACCTCTCAAGCTGATGGTTGGCAAAGAGTTAACCTCTCAAGCTGATGGTTGGCAAAGAGTTAACCTCTCAAGGTGATGGTTGGCAAAGAGTTAACCTCTCAAGCTGTTGGTTGGCAAAGAGTTAACCTCTCAAGCTGATGGTTGGCAAAGAGTTAACCTCTCAAGCTGATTGTTGGCAAAGAGTTAACCTCTCAAGCTGTTACAGCAGCCGTTTGTAAACAAACATAACAAGTCTTAAAATTGTTCCAAAAGTCATCGCCGGTCTGCAAGCTGTAGGCACGGCGAGTATCATGAACCACCCCTCCCCTCCCTACCACCCACCACATTAAAAACTCTTACCCCAGCCACTAAGCCGAGAAGGGCGGCTTTTCACGGTGGTTGCTGTAAGCCGGAGGAGTAATTACAGCAATCAGATGACTTATATTACACGAGGCACAATCAGATGACTTATATTACACGAGGCACAATCAGATGAACTATATTACACCAGGAACAAGCAGATGAACTATATTACACCAGGCACAATCAGATGAACTATATTACACCAGGCACAATCAGATGACTTATATTACACCAGCCACAATCAGATGAACTATATTACACCAGGCACAATCAGATGAACTATATTACACGAGGCACAATCAGATGAACTATATTACACCAGGCACAATCAAATGAACTATATTACACCAGCCACAATCAGATGAACTATATTACACGAGGCACAATCAGATGAACTATATTACACCAGGCACAATCAAATGAACTATATTACACCAGGCACAATCAAATGAACTATATTACACCAGCCACAATCAGATGAACTATATTACACCAGGCACAATCAAATGAACTATATTACACCAGCCACAATCAGATGACTTATATTACACCAGCCACAATCAGATGAGCTATTTTACATCAACCACAATCAAATGAACTATATTACACCAGCCACAATCAGATGACTTATATTACACCAACCACAATCAGATGAACTATATAATACACCAACTACAATCAGATGAACTATATAATACACCAACTACAATCAGATGACTTATATTATTTCAATCACAGTCAAATGAACTGTATAACACCACAAGGAGACAGATAAGCTATAATACACCATTTCAAATCAGTGTTTACCTGATCAGTTCAGCATCATTCACATGCTCCATTAATGCACTCAAAAGCTCCATTCTGGAATTCCTACCTGCAATGGGCTTATACCTTATCAAATCAGGAAAGTCAACACGTTATCTATATCAACTTTTAAAACTATAATACAAATCCAAGACTAGACCCCCCCAACCCCCCCCCAAAAAAAAACCCCCACGGCTAAGCGTAGGACGCAATAATCTTCTTACAGAAAGAGCCTTTGAATATATAAGATACGATAAAATACGAAAAAATTAATGCTTCTTAATTATACGACTCATATGATCCAAAGATATTTTTTTTAATTAATTTTTTTTAAAGGACCAAAATTTACGGCGCCCAATATTTAATTTAATTTTATTGGGCTGTACACCCGAGGTGACCATACACCCGAGGTGACCGTACACCCGAGGTGACCGTACACCCGAGGTGACCGTACACCCGAGGTGACCGTACACCCGAGGTGACCGTACACCCGAGGTGACCGTACACCCGAGGTGACCGTACACCCGAGGTGACCGTACACCCGAGGTGACCGTACACCCGAGGTGACCGTACACCCGAGGTGACCGTACACCCGAGGTGACCGTACACCCGAGGTGACCGTACACCCGAGGTGACCGTACACCCGAGGTGACCGTACACCCGAGGTGACCGTACAACCGAGGTGACCGTACACCCGAGGTGACCGTACACCCGAGGTGACCACACCAAAAAAAAAGAATTAAGGAGTAGGAAGAATTCCACAAGACACCCGACATGTCAGCACGCCCCATCGGGTGGTGACGTTCAGGAGGTAACTGGACAACGATTTATTTATTTATTTTTTGTTAATCCCAGATGTCCACATTGATGACAACCTTAGTAAGTGCTCCTTCGTGATGGACGAGGGGTGGGTGGGGGTGGGGTGGGTGTGGGTGCGGGCTCCTCGCACTCGATGATTCTGCTACGCGTCTGCAGAGTTTACTCACAAAAAAAAATTATAAAAAAATTAAAAAAAAATAAACATAGACTCCTCACTGACCATCAGCCGCGAGGCCGATCTTCCGAGGGCGTGTTGTTTCATCCCCAGTTTGGACACATTATTATCGAAGCGCACGTTCAACGTCACACCCCTTGCCCGTGACCCATGACCTGGCGCCGACGCTGCGCATCATTCACGATTCCCGCGATTTTATAAGTGCTTCAGATTTTTTCCCTGCATGGCGACCTCCGTTAAGGGTTCAAGTTGGCGCATTTGTCAATGACGTCACCGTAGCGAGGTTTCTAATGTAAAACTTCGTATTTAGATGGCAGATAGGTTCATATCTTTTCTTTTGCCAAACAATCAAGTATATTCATAAGGAGACACAGCATCAGGTTAACAAGCTCGTTTCTGTTTTACGCCTAGACTCAGCTTCGTAAAGGCATTAGGGGTACCGGCTTTCGGCTCCAGAAAATCCGGAATTTTTTAAAAATCCGGCTGCGGCAGGATTTCACTTCATAAATCAGGCTGGTCGTTAAAGCCGACGGAGCCGGCTTTGGCCGGATTTATAAAGTGAAATCCTGTCGGAGCCTGAGCCAGATTTGTAAAAATGACCAGATTCCGGATTTTCCGGAGCCATTATGAACAAAAATTAGTTGCGCGGTAATTCTCAACTGCTGTGCGGCGTCGGTAAGAATCTGTGTGGTGCGCAGCCACGGAGCTTTGAGGGAAAACCCAGGTTGTGTCCACCTCCCCTGTCCCCCACTCCCGCGCTGAGTAAGTATCTTGTGTAATGAAAGCGGTCACCCGCTGGTATCTCGGCGTGGTGGGTGGCCGGGTGGTGTTGATACCACGTCGGGAGGTGAGTCAAATGGACCTCTGGTTAGATCGTGTCTGGATAGATCCACGTCTCTAGCAGCGCAGGACTTCGGCGAGTGGTTAGGAGGAGGAAAGGGGGGGCGGGGGCGAAGGTGTGAAGTGGTTCGTAATGTTACAGTTACATCACTGCTTTCACACAGTGTCATGCATTGCGTCACTGTGTGTGCGCGCCACGTTCAATGTTTCATCGTGTGCCTGGAGAACTTGAGACACGGACTCGGACCACGATATAAGTAACACTTTTTTGAAACAGATATTAAAGAGACAGGAGTGTACTCAAGCAGATTATATTCGTAAATTTTGTTCCATTAAAAGCCACAGGACACTGCAACCGACTATTAACACCTTTGTTAACCATTTTCGCCCCTAGAAAATAGTAACGATAGTGCTTCTTGGCACTTTTGAAAACAAGGCTTCTTTAGTTAACTGCCACAAAAATTTTCAAACGCTGGATGACAAGGGAGGTAATAACTCCAGTTCCTTTGTTCCCAAAATCGTGTTGTCTGTGGGGATGAGTGGTATTATACACGCCGTAACTATTGAAATGTCAAACCTATTACGAAACGTCTAGAATTTAAAAATATCTGTTATATTATTTTTATTTTGGTCTTACAAAGAGAAATTGATATGTTGGACCGTGGAAGAGTTTTGTACTCCAAAATCCACACAGTATGGCCAGTGCCATTAATATCTAGACATGTAACTAAATAAAACTATAGCAGATAGAATACTTAATAGAATAACGTAATTAATATATGAATATATACCAGGCACGAAATTTATCAATTAAAACATCAGATGATGATCATGTCATGGTATTGTTTGAGTACATGATGGCCATGGTATTGTTTGAGTACATGATGGCCACGGTATTGTTTGAGTGGACGATGCCACGGTATTGTTTGAGTACATGATGGCCATGGTATTGTTTGAGTGGACGATGGCCATAGTATTGTTTGAGTGCATGATGGTCATGGTATTGTTTGAGTGCACGATAGCCATGGTATTGTTTGATTGTTTCAGTGAAAGTTTGAAGCGAATGTTCCCCCCACAGTATGTGTAATAAATGACTGATCTGATTCCATCTCCAACCGACCCTCATCACCACACCGTCGGCCTCGGATATCATTTCATAGCTCGTCTGATGACTTCTGACCTATGACCTCTCTCTCCAACGAGGTGAGAAACTTCCCGCTGAGTCACCAGATAAGCCCCCACTGACTCCCTGGGGCTTGTTGCAGCATGGGTCCTGGTTTATTACTCCGGACTAGTAGATCTAATATCTAAGCACACGCTCGGATCTCCGCTCTGGGTTGGGGCGGTGCACAGAAGAAGTCCTCAAACTAAGGGTCCCATACACTGGCTGCATAGAATTTTTTAAAAAAAATTGTCTTCTTTTTTAAAAATATATTCTTTAAAATGTAAATATCTTTGTTGTTATATTTATGCACTGATTGATTTTTTTCCCCCAAAGGTCAACATAGCCAAAGATGCTGGCAATTAAGCCACGCCTCTTAAAAGTTGTTTGAGCGAAGGCGTCACTAGAGTTGGTGTCACCCAGTGCTGTAGGTCAGTGTGTCACTGTCTCAAGCGTCTTCATAATTTATATCTAGACCGCTTGCTCCCAGATTCATAAACTCCTTTACACAAGAAATGACTGAACACTGGTAACGCAAAGAAACTTTAATGGCCGAACCCCATTTTCAACAACACACTATACACTACTCAACACTCTCTAACCTTCTACACACATTCATATGACGTCAACAAAAACAACTCCATTTTTAAATCCCTTATATTAACTTCGCGGCCGTCTCGTCATCTCATCATCTCTCTCATCATCTCATCATCTCATGGGCGGGCGGAAAAACAAAAGTCGAAAATGACCCACTTCCCGTGATTCGATCGAGCTGAAATTTGGCACACTGACCCGTCTGACCTAACAATGCATCGTATCAAAGATCGATCGAACGTACCGTAATTAAATTAATGCATTTTTAGTTTTTCCTTATATGAGGTATGTAATTTAAATTCACGGTTTGTTATTGTTTTTTTCCCACGTGAAATTTTGAGATTACGCATTGAGGCGACCCAACGAAGCGATGGGGCGCTTTTGTTTACATTTTACGTGTCACTCTGAGCTCGGTCAAGCGAATCGGTGACCAGACTTTTCCCCTCTCCCCCCCCCACCCACCCCTCCCCCCCACTAGGGTTATGATGCAAAGTTGAGTTAAGACAGATTCAGTCTGTAAATGTTTGAAAATAATCAATACTGTTAGTTATGTCTCATATATAAGGGATTTATAGTCAAAAACTTTGTTTTTACGGGTTTGTTTTATTAAATCCCTTATATTAACTTCGCGGCCGTCTCTGTCTGTCGTCATCTCATCATCTCATGGGCGGGCGGAAAAACAAAAGTCGAAAATGACCCACTTCCCGTGATCCGATCGAGCTGAAATTTGGCACACGGGCCCGTCTGACCTAACAATGCATCGTATCAAAATTTCAGATCGATCGAACGTACCGTAATTAAATTAATGCATTTTTAGTTTTTCCTTATATGAGATATGTAATTCAAATTCACGGTTTGTTATTGTTTTTTTCCACGTGAGTTTGAGTTGATGCTTAGACGTCGACCGTCGTGCCGACACCCCCTCACGACCCATCCCCCGTTAAAAGACAGGGGACATCACTCGGTGTCCGTCCGTAAATATTTGTGGCATTGAAACATAATCAATATTTTTAATTATGACTAAAATATAAGGGATTTATAGTAGAAAACTTTGTTTTTACGAGTTTGTTTTATTTGCACGCTTTCGCACCGACTAACTAATAACACTAACACAACCACCAAACACACCACCGTGCGCAGCTCACAAGTTATAGGGGGAAATTGGTCATTCGTGACAGTCACCTACCCACAACTTAATTCATAGAACTCCCCCGGGTCCGGCAAGGTCAAATAACGTGAATATACAGAATTTTACCCCTTGGTGTCACCCCTTGTGATGGTGTCACCCGGTGCGGTCCGCATTCATGGTGACGCCTCTGTGTTGGAGGGTTCTCTGGCATATAATATAACAGTGATACTAAACTTCATTCCCTGTAGGTTGCTTATATAAAGAAATCCCGCGCAAGGATTTTGTTCTTGCCAAATATGATCATGTAAATATGGCTACATTATATCAAAATTTTACTTTTTTATGTTGCTGCGTACATTATTGTTGTCATATATGATCCTGTAAAGAAGGTTTCGTTTATGTGCAAATTGTACGTTTAGTTCAGAAAAACTCAAAGATACTAACGGGTTTTTTTTTACTGGTTACAAATGATAGTTAAACACTTTAAAATCCGTTGCTTTCCTTTTAGATATTATGGATATTCAATACACGTTCTAACATTCCTCTACCCCGGGGGGAACAGCAGTAGATCATCATTGACATATGAGTCCTTCCAATGACTTAGGACGCCAACAATTGTACTACGGTCATCTCTATCACCCCTGCTACAGCATCTTCCAACTTACCCCCAGGTGTGGCCAAATTTCTGCTCCGTCAATAAATGATATTATAAATTATCATGTTTAACCTTTGTGCGTATCGTTAGCTGAATAACCCTTGTTGCCGATTTTTTTCTTCCCTTTTTTTTTCTTTGAAGCGTCCCTTACTTTTACATTTTCCTTCTCAATTCTAGGAGATATTAACAAGATTATTTACGTTCACAGGAATTTAATTTTATAAAAAAAAGGGGGGGGGGTTAGACTACGTTCATTATTTCTGTCTCTAGGCTCTACTTCTTAACAGCACACCAAGAATAAGTCATGCATCATTTCACATCTTGTAGTACCTTTGGATTTCATCCCCAGCCAGACCATTGGCGATCTTACAACCAACTTCGCCTGGACAGAAACATGTCCACCGGACCAGGTTTGGGCACTTGTAATCAAGGCCATTCGATTTCTTAAATACCCCGGCTGGCCCGGTTGGTGTGTATAAAAGACTGTAAACTATAATGGATTAGCCGTATGTATAGCTAAAAGGGTAAGTTAACCGAAAAAACGGCCCCGGTCAAAATGGCCCTGGACTAATAGTCAAAAATGAAATCAAATATTATATTCGTATTTTTACTCACCGATTCAGCGTCAGGTTTAGTTCACAAGAAACAATAATAATGACATCACAAGAACTAATTTAATAGCCTTTACTCGATATGGCACCAAGTCACGGTTGTTTGTTAAGAAGAAGTAATATAACATTTAAAAAAAATAATTTTACAATTTGACCACTTTTTTAAGGGTGAAAAAGTTGACAAAAGCTTAAAATTAAAAAAAAAGTGTTTTAAAATGTAGAAATTTTTATCTGGGGCCGTTTTGACCGGGGCCGTTATGTCGGGGCCGTTTTGTCCGGGGCCGTATGTCGGGGCCGTTTTGTCGGGGCCGTTATGTCGGGTCGTTATGTCGGGGCCGTTTTAACGGGTTTTGAGCTAAAAGTTATAATCACGACTTTCTTCTATGGACATAGCAGATATATAATTGTTCCGTCAGTCTTCAATATTACTATTCATCTTTTTTATTATTTTTATTTTCACATTCAAACGGTGTGATTCCTTCTATTTGATTTATTCATTCATCACAGGGTCCCTTGGTTGAATGCTTTTACCGTATTGTGCATAGATTCCCCATCTGCCCATCCTCGAAGCTTTCATTACGTCATTTGCATTTGCAACTATAGGGTTAACAAAACAAGACAATAGTCTGAGTGAGTTACCCCTTGTCTCGCACAGGCGCGAGACCTGGTTATCGCGAGATTTAAACTACGCCGTTTTCGTACGTGCGTCCACTGACTTAATGCGTCTAGTGAATGTCAACATGAACGTGTTATAAAAAAATGGGGGGGTTAGGGTCGGGGGAATAGAACCGGTTTCCACATGACCAGTTGTATGTTATTGAGTGTAACTATTACCCAACTAAAATAACGGACGTTTGTGCTTGAATTTCATCTTTACCTTATATTTAAATTTAGGCTTAGCTATACATATTTACCTATTTAACTACATGTTAGTATTTTGTTGATGGTTGTGGCAAATGTTTACGAAAAACTTCATCAGAGCAGTGTTTCTCAAATAGTGGGGCGCGCACCCCAGGGGGGGGGCAGGGGCTCGAGGCTCCAAGGGGGGCTCGTTTGACGGTTATGCAGAGGTGTACTTATAACAATTTTATAGACAAATGATACTATTTACAGTCGCGTGGGGGGCGCGAAATGGTTTCTTTCTTCCAAAGGGGGGGGGGAGGCATGACAGAAAGTAATTGAGAAACACTGATCTAGAAGCTCGGTGTATATTACTGGTAAGATTTCTCTAAAGCTCCGTTTCATTTGTTTTGCCCGAGTGTCTAGGGGACGCACAGCTGACCGTCACACAAAGGGAGGTTCATCACAATGATTTTTTTTTAAATTCTGACCCTCGTCCACTATGATCTACGTCACGCACCTTGTTGCTTCAGTTCAACTTTGACCTCTTTGGCCATGACCCCAAATGTTGTTTGTCGCGCTCCAATAAGTTATCTTCCTTGACTCTGCCCGAGATCCCCCATCCAAGATCCCTCCTCTAGATCCCCCATCCAAGATCCCTCTTCTAGATCCCCCATCCAAGATCCCTCCTCTAGATCTCCCATCCAAGATCCCTCCTCTAGATCCCCCATCCAAGATCCCTCTTCTAGATCCCCCATCCAAGATCCCTCCTCTAGATCTCCCATCCAAGATCCCTCCTCTAGATCCCCCATCCAAGATCCCTCCTTTAGATCCCCCATCCAAGATCCCTCCTCTAGATCCTCCAACCAAGATCCCCATCCAAGATCACTCCTCTAGATCCCCCATCCAAGATCCCTCCTCTAGATCCCCCATCCAAGATCCCTCCTCTAGATCCCCCATCCAAGATCCCTCCTCTAGATCCCCCATCCAAGATCCCTCCTCTAGATCTCCCATCCAAGATCCCTCCTCTAGATCCTCCAACCAAGATCCCCATCCAAGATCCCTCCTCTAGATCCCCCATCCAAGATCCCTCCTCTAGATCCCTCATCCAAGATCCCTCCTCTAGATCCTCCACCCAAAATTACCCATCAAAGAGCATCTTTGTTTTATTGGTCTATGTCACTTGTGATCTGATAAATTAAACTACATGTATTCTGTAAATACTGGGGGGTTTTTTTTCTTCGGTGCTGTGCAAATAGATATGATGAATGCTATTAAAATTACCGTATATACTCGAGTATAAGTCGACCCCCCAATAAGAGATTGGAAAAGTGGAATTTTAAGATTACTGACATTTAAAAAATGAGTTATGTGAGTATAAGTAGACCCACTGATTTTGGCCTCAAAATTTTGAAAAATAAAATCTCTACTTATACTCGAGTGTATACGGTACTTATAATTTTAGCATATTTATCACCTTAAAGATGTAAATGTTCTTAAATTTAGCGGTAGAAAAAGTTGTTGCTTTTTAATGACACTGTCGTATGAGAGTGTGTGTATAATCATATACTTTATGCTCTGTTCACGCCAGTTTGAAACTTATCTTTCTTTCTCTCAGTTGTCAGTAGACTTTTGAAAATAACCAGTACATAACCGGTACATAACCGGTACATAACCAGTACATAACCGGTACATAACCAGTACATAACCAGTACATAACCAGTACATAATCAGTACATAACCAGTACATAACCAGTACATAACCAGTACATAACCAGTACATAACCAGTACATAACCGGTACATAACCTGTACATAACCGGTACATATGCAGTGCTGGATTTACCTACTTTCTAGACAAGCTATAGCTTAGGGCCCCCGCCTTCTTGAGGTCCCCCAGGAATTTTTCTTTTTATTTTGGCACTGACATAGAATATCTGGACTTTCAAAAGGGCCCCCATTTCTCACAAAAGCTTAGGGCCCCATCAGTCTAAATCCGGCCCTGTACATGTATAACACTTGTAGGTGTAAAACGGTTAGTTTTTTTATTTTTTAAATATTTTATTTTTTTTTGGCATGCTAAAAATTCGATGCGGAAGAAGGGCCCCAAAATAACTTGCCGCAACCACGGGCGCAAGAAAACTTAGCTACGCCAGTTTATAATGTTCATTTGTTGTTGTTGTCCTTAAATAGAAAATAATAAATTCAAAGCGACCCTTCCCAGATATGACTTCCTCCACAAAACCCCCAACCACATGAGGCCCCTCGTCAAGTTACGCAGCTAGAAGATTGGCGAAATGGTCGAGTAGCAGGCTCTCGTCACGGGATATTGTCATTCTTGGCATCGGTTTGCAGAGTACCGACACGCGTCAAATAGGCCGTGTGGTCAAGACGTCATTAACATAACTACGGTCAGCGCCTAGACCTCCCCCCCCCTCCCCCAGAAGTAACACATTCATGGAAACAACGCGTGTTGATAAAACAATCGACGATGGGCTGGCGTCATAACAGTAAGGCAGCCATCAGGAGCAGATAACTCTGGGTTTAAAACAACACGTTAAACATGACTGACATGACTTATCTATCAATTTTATCTACAGAGAATCTTTTTTTTTAAATGTAATGAGAATAGAATAAATTATTATTATTGTTTTTACATCATAATTCAACTGCTTGTGTTTAAATGAGTTGTTTTGGAATAGTGGGGAATTAACGACAGTGAACGTTTCAGAAATGAAAAAAAAACACAGCACGACCAAGTTAATTGTTAAGAGGTGTTTCAAGAACCACTGACAGATTGTAATGTAGAACCACAACCATAATTTCAAGAACCACTGATAGATTGTAATGTAGAACCACAACCATAGTTTCAAGAACCACTGATAGATCGTAATGTAGAACCACAACCATAATTTCAAGAACCACTGATAGATCGTAATGTAGAACCACAACCATAATTTCAAGAACCACTGATAGATTGTAATGTAGAACCACAACCATAATTTCAAGAACCACTGATAGATTGTAATGTAGAACCACAACCATAATTTCAAGAACCACTGATAGATTGTAATGTAGAACCACAACCATAATTTCAAGAACCACTGATAGATCGTAATGTAGAACCACAACCATAATTTCAAGAACCACTGATAGATTGTAATGTAGAACCACAACCATAATTTCAAGAACCACTGACAGATTGTAATGTAGAACCACAACCATAATTTCAAGAACCACTGATAGATTGTAATGTAGAACCACAACCATAATTTCAAGAAACCACTGATAGATCGTAATGTAGAACCACAACCATAATTTCAAGAACCACTGATAGATTGTAATGTAGAACCACAACCATAATTTCAAGAACCACTGATAGATTGTAATGTAGAACCACAACCATAATTTCAAGAACCACTGATAGATTGTAATGTAGAACCACAACCATAATTTCAAGAACCACTGATAGATTGTAATGTAGAACCACAACCATAATTTCAAGAACCACTGATAGATTGTAATGTAGAACCACAACCATAATTTCAAGAACCACTGATAGATTGTAATGTAGAACCACAACCATAATTTCAAGAACCACTGATAGATCGTAATGTAGAACCACAACCATAATTTCAAGAACCACTGATAGATTGTAATGTAGAACCACAACCATAATTTCAAGAACCACTGATAGATTGTAATGTAGAACCACAACCATAATTTCAAGAACCACTGATAGATTGCAATGTAGAACCACAACCATAATTTCAAGAACCACTGATAGATTGCAATGTAGAACCACAACCATAATTTCAAGAACCACTGATAGATTGCAATGTAGAACCACAACCATAATTTCAAGAACCACTGATAGATTGCAATGTAGAACCACAACCATAATTTCAAGAACCACTGATAGATTGCAATGTAGAACCACAACCATAATTTCAAGAACCACTGATAGATTGCAATGTAGAACCACAACCATAATTTCAAGAACCACTGATAGATTGTAATGTAGAACCACAACCATAATTTCAAGAACCACTGATAGATTGCAATGTAGAACCACAACCATAATTTCAAGAACTACTGATAGATTGTAATGTAGAACCACAACCATAATTTCAAGAACCACTGATAGATTGCAATGTAGAACCACAACCATAATTTCAAGAACCACTGATAGATTGTAATGTAGAACCACAACCATAATTTCAAGAACCACTGATAGATTGTAATGTAGAACCACAACCATAATTTCAAAATGTGAAGCCCCTATCAAATGTGAATGTTCGATCACAATTTACATTTCTTGTTTCTTCTTTTATCTTATCTTATCTTATCTTATCTTATCTATTACAGACGCTACTTTGATACAGAAGATTATTCTGTACTACTCATATCAAAGGTTTTTGTTTATAATAATCTATTTTTTTTAAAATTTAAATGTTGATAAAGTGTTGATTTTCCAGGTTTGATCAGGCAACCCATTCCACGTCCAAATCCCGGATGGGAAGAACGATAATTTGCGTGTGTTTGTTCTTGAATACGGAATAAGAAGATTGTTTTTTGTTTATCCCTATGCTTATTTGAGGGTTGTTAAATCCAGGACTAAATGCTAATTGCTATGCCACTAAGAACTGTGGATGTTAAACCGAAGCCGCATGTTAATATTGTATTTATTTATTTGTCCACTTTTTTTTTCAAAGTGTTTTTATGATCACAGTATTTTGTTACTTTGATCTAAATGCAATGAATAATAACAATAATAATAATAATAATATCAATATTTTTTTATCAGTAGGATAGAAAAAGAAATTGTGTGTGTGTGGCGGGGGGTGGGAGGCGTGGGGCGGGGGTGGGGGATGAGGGCGTTAAGTTGATCTGGAAATAAGGCGTTATCGATTAGCATCTCGTCGCGCTCAGCTAGATTCCATTACCAAATTAGAACACCCGGAGCTTGATCCCTCTTAGCTATATCCACATATCAACATATCAACAATATCAACATATCAACAATATCAACATATCAACAATATCAACATATCAACAATATCAACATATCAACAATATCAACATATCAACAATATCAACATATCAACAATATCAACATATCAACAATATCACAACATATCAACAATATCTACATATCAACAATACCTACATATCAACAATATCAACATATCAACAATATCAATATATCAACAATAGCAACATATCAATAATATCAACAATATCAACAATATCAACAATATCAACAATATCAATATATCTAATACATAATCGCCCTTCCTGTGCGTGTGTCTCCCCCATCGAAAGGCGCGCAAAAAGGCGCTCGAAAGGCGCTGAAAAAGGCGCGCAAAATAATTATAAATAAATTAAAAATGTTCGCTGGAAAAAATTTTTTTTATATGACGTCATTGTTTTAGCACAGAACGTCAATTACCGAAACAACGCATGAACTATGCGTGTGTGTGAGCCATAGCAGGCTTTTCCACTAGTATCTATATATATTAGGGCTGGTACTGATTAAAAAAAATTTGTTCGATTAATCGGTAAAAATTTAATCGATTAGCTTTGAATAACTTTTTTGATTCACTTAAAGATCTGGAAAATGCCGGACGTTAACTTGCGGCATTGAATAGTGCGCACCAATTATGAGTGCACCAATAATACAGCACAGAGCGTTACAAATAAATTATGTGACTGTAATGTGATCCACATCAAGCACATCTGTGATTTGAAGCAGTTTAAGCTTCATTGATGATTATGACTTGTCAGTTTATTCGCCCATTTGTCCATACATTATTAGCACAACATTACCAAAACATGTAAAAAATAAAATGTAATTTTTACACATGTTAATAACAAAGACTATTCATTTTGCATGAAACGTAGTAAGCAAAGTTTGTCACAGGATAACAGAAAAGATTAAATTATCAACTGTTAATCATATTTACAATTTAATATACACGTGTTAGTAATTCACATAAACGTTTTTATTATTGTCAAGTCAGCACCTTTTCAAGATCTATTATGACTTGTCAGTTTATGCGCCCATTGGTTCATACATTATTATTTTTACATTATCAAAAACATGTAAATACAAAATTGTAACTATTTACAAATATGAATAACAAAGAACTATTTATTTTGCATGAAACCTTTGAAGTAATATGTTATTCACTGGATAAAAGAAAATATTAAAGTATCAACAAGTAATCTATATATATATATATAAATCAATGTATGTATGTATGTATCTATGCATGTCTGTTATAGCTGACTAAACCATTCATCCGATCGCCATGAAACTTTTGGAAACTTTTGATTACGCTCCCGGGATGGAAATAGGCTACTTTTTTTTCAAAATTTAACACTCATGGGGCGCCGGGGGCCCATAATGAGAATTTTTTCTTATATGAGCTATATAAAAATTAGTTTAGGGCTTAGCTGCTTGGAAAATGAATGGATCTTGACCAAACTTGGTACATAACAACTTGATAGTCTATATTAAAGTACCATATGGCATTGAATTCCTAATGTCCGTTCCTTCGGGGCCGGGGGCCCAAAATCTTTTTTTTTGTAAGCGTTAAATACTTTATTCCCGTTGTGATTTACACGATCTTGAAAAGCATTGACTAATATATCTATCATGATCCAGATTGAAATGAACAGGTATTTGAAATTTAATTGCACCGATTGGGCCCGGGGGCCCTTAATATTGTTTTTCCTAATCTTATCTATATATATATATAGAAATCAAAGTATGTATGTATGTATGTATGTATGTATGTATGTATGCATGTCTTTTATAGCTGACTAAATCATTCATCCGATCGCCATGAAACTTTTGGAGACTGTTGAGTACGCTCCCGGGATGGAAATAGGCAACATTTTTTTCAAAATGTAACACTCATGGGGCGCCGGGGGCCCATAATGAGAATTTTTTCTTATATGAGCTATTTAAAATTAGTTTAGGCCTTAGCTATTGCGTACATTGATGGATCTTAATCAAACTTTGTATGTAACAACTTGGTAGCGGATATTGAAATGCTATAGGGCATTAATTTCCTAATGTCCATTTCTTCGGGGCTGGGGGCCCAAAATGTCTTTTTTCATAAGCGTTTACAATTTTATTCCCCATTTAATTATTAAAGATTTTGAGAAATATAGATAAATATATCCAATATAAAATTGATTGAAATAAACGGGTGTTAGTAGCTTTTTATCTTGCACTAAATGGGCCCTGGGGCCCTTAATGTCTATATTTGCTTATATGAGCTATATAAAAATTAGTGTATGCGCTAGATACTGAATAAATGAATGGATCTTAACCAAATTTTGTATACAAAACCTTGGAGGCCCATATTCAAATCACAGAGGGCACTCAGCATATAATGTTTATTTGTTCGGGGCTGGGGGCCCCAAAAATTTATTTTTAAAAATATTTTAAACATATTATTTCCCATACTTTTTTTAACGATCTTTGTATATAAAAACATAAAGGTCTATATAGATATTACTATGGCGCACTGAACTCCTAATGTCCTTTCTCTTGGGGATGGGGGCCCCATAGTTTTTTTTTACTAAACGTTGTATATTTTATTTACAATTCAATTTTTTAAGATCTTCAGAAATATAAATAAATGTATGTATTATGAAATTGATTGAAATGAAAATAGCTTTAAAGAATAATCTTTTACATTGAATGGGCCCGGGGGCCCTAGATATCGTTTTTTGCTAATGTGAGATATATAAAAGTTAGTTTATGCGTTAGCTACGGAGTAAATGGATGGATTTTAACAAACAATTTGTATACAGATACGTGGGTCCCAAAACGTTTTTCTTAAACGAGATTTTATTCCCCCACTCAATTATTAGCGATCTTGAACAATAATGATAGATATGCAATATCATCCATATTGAAATGAACAGGTGTTTTGAACTTTATATCTTGCCCTGAATGGGCCCTGGGGCCCTTAATGTCGTTTTTGCGTATATGAGCTATATACAAATTAGTTTTTTTCGTTAGCTACTGAGTAAATGAATGGCTCTTAATCAAACTTTGTATGCAAAAACTTGGAAGCCCATTTTAAAATACTTAAGGGCACTGAACTTCTAACGTCAATGTCTTCGGGGCCGAGGGCCACAAATGTCTTTTTTTCGTATATGTTTTTCCTATTCATTTTTTAAAGACCTTGAGAAATATATCCATTATGAAACTGATTGAAAATGAAGAGGTTTTTGAAATTGACATATTGCACCGAATGGGCCCGCTGGCCACTTATTGTCAGTTTCCCCCTATATTATTTGTATAACAATTAGTTTCAGCGTTATCTTATGAGTAAATAACTGGATGTTGACCAAACTTAGTTTATAAAAACTTAAGAACCTATATTAAATTACTATAGGGCACTGAATTCCTAATGTCATTCCCTTGGAGCTGGGGGCACCAAAAGTCTTTTTTTTTGTACTGCTTGTTAATAATTGTTTTCCCTATTCAATTTTACACGATATTGAGAAATATAGCTTGAGTACAATGGCAATAAAAATTAAATTATCCCTCATTTTGGGACTGGGGCCTTAAATATCGTTTATTCTTTTGTAAGCTATTTAATTATTAATTTATTTATCCGTTTGCTATGAAACTTTGACTTTTTTTTGCACACTTCCGCGAAAGTTTCTGGCAGAATTTTTTTAAAACATTCCACGCATTGGTTTCTTTAAATTTATTCATTTTTACTGAGATCGTTGCAGCGCACGACGGGTCTGCTAGTTGTATATAAAATTTAATATACACGTTTTATGAATTCTAATAAACGTTTTCATTATTGTCAAGTCAGCAACCCTTCCAGTTCTATATTAAAAGCAAAGATTTTTTAAATTCCAAATTAGTCTAAGACGCATTAAAATATTACATGTAAATAACAATAAAAAAAACTATTGTGGGGAGGAGTCCGATTTTATAAATATGTTATTTTTTTAAACATACAAATATGCAATCTCAAAGTGTATAAAAGAAAAACAAACGCTAAACTGAAGTATAAGCTGGCGAATTTCATTTGCAGTAGTAAATAATGGCTTTATAGTTCAAAACGCATCGAAACTTGACAACCAAACGAAAACCAATTGTAAATTTCATAAACCGAAAAACGAATGATATATATTAATATAGAAAATTAAATGTATAATTACGTACGTAATATTGACATGGACACATACACAAAAACGGACATTTAATACCAAAAAAAAATAATAATAATATTAATCAAATAAAACATTGCTCTTTTTACTTCGTTCCCTTCACACATTAATAAAAGCTCAAATAATGACGTCAACGTCACAATATTTTATTGCTAGAAACACATTTTGTTAATCTCGAATGCAACATTTTTACTCCTATATTTTCATTTTTTATCGGGAGTCACCTCGCATAGCGTCACGGACAGACACTGCGTGACAGATTGCAAATTAAGTTATTTAATATATATGTATATATATATATATATACACCGGTATATATTTAGAGCTGACTTTAAGCTTAACGTTTTAACGGTCACTCGCCCCCTCCCCCCTCCCCGCCCCAGTGCCGGAAAAGAAACGCGTGAAAAATAACAAAACGAAAAAAAATTAAAGCAACTGCGCCACCAACTGCGCCACCAACTACGCCACCAACTACGCCGATTGTCTTACACCCCCGACAGCCAAAAGCAATAACAGAATGAACAGGACCCCCCGCCCCTAACCCCTGTTGTTGATGGATAGGGCTTTTCAGGAATCGTCACGAGTGATTGCGTTAGGCAGGTCATGGTGACCCAGCATTAACATCTCTCGTCTTATATAGCTCTGCATTAGTTAATATCTATTATTGTATCATGTCATTTGTTGTTTTTTGTTTCAGGTTGTTTTGTAACATGGCATCGATTTCCAGTATAAGGTATCAGGCGAACGAATAATTACAAGTAATCGCTCTGAACAATACCAGGATTTTCGGCATAAAAAACGCATATGTCAGCACGAATGAAGTTTTCACATTTTTTTTTGTGTGCACCGGTTCGTTAAGGTTCAATAAACAGTGCATTCTGAGCTGATGGGTGAGACGGGGAGGGGGGCGGGCCGCTTTAGGGTCAAAACGATGTTATCCAACAGGACATTGTGATCGTTTATAAGTTATTCCCCCAAGGGAGGATAACTTTATAGAACACAAAATATAAAAATTCGGCATCAACATGCTTTTAGAGTTATAAATTATTCAGGGGCGCGGAAGTGGATGACAGGTCGACATCATATTATCCTGTATAATCATTATCGTGAAAGGTACGCTCTTTATTATGTGTGTGTGTGTGTTTTTTTTTATCCTATCATCGGCCGGGTAAAGACTCATTGATACGCATGTATTATACATGCCGCCGATAAAGATTCTTTGACCGATTCTCAAAGGTTCTGAAAGGGGAGACCAGCTCGTGATTCACGCACTCTGGGGTTGTCGAACTTGTGTTTTTGTGTTTCATTCATAGATAAAGTTTAGTTTAGAAGATTAGACATTTTATTCATTGAAAATGACGAAGTGCGTTTTGCGTGTTTTTTTATAGAACAAAGAGGACTCGGGAGAATACGCATCGGAATGTTTGAAAAACTTATTTGAAAACAAATTTCTTTAAAAGCTCAGCACTGTTTTGTCAGTCATTAAAGTGCATAGTGCGGATGGGCACAGAGAACGGTACTTTGGATTGCACTCTTAACTTATCTATTCTATTACACACGCAAAGAAGATTATTGTGTCCTACGCTAATCCATGTGTTATGTCTAGTCTTACAGTTTTATTAGAGTTTAAATGTTGATAGAGTGTTTGTTTTCCTTCGAATTAATTGCGGCTTGGCTGTAGTACAGTTTATTTAAGTGCCTGAGGTCATGTCATGGTTTAAACCCGATTCTATTTTTTTAACAAGATCATTAAGAAACAAAATTTCGTTGTTGTTGTTGAGCCTTCTCGTCCATGAGGGGCATCCACCGATCATCGTCGGCTTATGCGATTACTCCAAGGGCATATGCCACCTACTAGAGACCTCCAGGCATCTCTATCCTGGGCCAGCTTCTCAAGGATCTTCCATTCATGACCAATTCTCTTGATGTCTGCCTCCAATTCTCGGCGCCAAGTGATTCTTGGACGGCCTCTTTTTCACTTTCCTTTGGGGTTCAAAGTACTGAATGTAAACGAAGACTAGAAACACACCGTGGACAAAAGAACAATAACTCGAACTTAACGGTACACAAAGGGGAGATTAGTGTTGCATTTGGGGGTAGAATGGAAAAAATTAACAACAATATTTAATAAATAAAATCAAGCTTGATTTGAATTCTCGAAATCAGCTGAGAATAAATTCAGAGACATTCTGCTTACGCTAAACTTTCTCGGATTCATTCCATTTTTAAAAAGAAATTCCTTCATCAAGTGAATGCTGCCATCAGCAAACGTCAGATATCTGGAGTGCTGTTTCTACAGCATGATCCCCCCCCTCTTCCCCCGCTCTTATCTCGGCTATAACCCCCCCTACGCCCCTCTCCCACCTTCCTCACCAGTATACTTTTCATATACTGGATCTCTTGCATCTTGTTTACAGTTGTCAGTAACTCTACGAATTTCCTCTTTTTTTTAATTCACAAGAATTTGAGAACCACTGATATTGAAATGGATCGTGATTTTCAAAATCAACTATTAGAGCTAACTTTTAATTTCCCTGCTGGCCATTTGGGATTTGTTTGTTTGCTTTTTTTTTCTTTCTTTTTTTTTCCAACAATTTGTTTTCCGTTTCTTTGTCACCTTTAGCAATTAATTTGTAAACAAAATGGTCCGGATTTTTAATCTATCAACAAAATATATTTAAAAAAGCGCCATCCAGTGATTTCCTGCACAATGGGTGCTCGCGAAAATGGGCTCACCATGGAAGCTATGTGTGTTCAGCTACCGCTCAGTTGTATTGTAATCTCTGCATGTGGACATGTCTCGTTTATTTGTGTATTTATTTATTAATTCCTAGGTTCCCCTCACCGTTAATTTAATAAAAGGTTCTTAATGTGTTGTAATATTGGGATTGGTTCTTTGACCTGCGCGGGTTGCGTGTGTGTGGGGGGGGGGAAGCAGGGGTTATGAATACGACATGTCATTGTCTTGTGAACTACATGGGTGGGGGTGGAGTATGGGTTGGGGGGGACGAGTCGCTTTCACAACGGCAGTTTTATGGTTAAATATAACAGTCGCCGTAACCAGGGTGTATAACTGAATACCATCCTCCGCATAAATAATGGCGTATGATTTAATACTCTATAGCAGGGATGTCCAAAGTCCGGCCCGCGGGCCAAAGCCGGCCCGCGAAGCCATTTTAACTTGCCCGTGGCCTCATCTGAATTAATTAATTAACTGACATATTATTTCTGTAAAGATAGTATATTTATTAGAAAAGTAGAAATTTTGTACTGTTTCGAGTATGTCAAATGATGGCTGCAATTATTTATCAAATTTAATGATTTCTTTCTAATAATACAGATGCTCTTGCACACTGAAGATTAATAAATTGCGTCTCCTTATTTTAATGATTGAATTTGGATGAATTAATGAACAAAATATTTATATTTATTTACTTTAAAAACCTTTAAAAGTCAATGAGGAGGGCAGCAAAGCTATTAAACTTCACTGTATCATTCACCAACAAGTTCTTTGTGCCAAACATCTTAGATGTGATCATGTCATTAAGCCAGTCATAAAAGCTATAAAATCTATTCGCTCTAAAGCCATGCTTCACCGCCAGTTTCAGCAGTTTCTTCATGACATCCAGAGAGAATACGGAGATGTTGTGCATCACAATGATGTAAGGTCGCTCATTCGGGGAAAAGCACTTCAGCGCTTCTACGCACTTAAAAATGAAATTGGGCAATTCATGGAAGATAAGGGACAACCAACGCCAGAATTATATGATACTGCTTAGCTGGCAGATTTAGCATTTTTAGCTGATATGACAAGACATATATTATATATATTTTAATTTTTTTATGTGATTCATTTTTGCGTAAAAATATGATTTGTAAAGAAAATAATAATAAAAAAAGTCTCGTTCACAGAAAAAGCGGGACAAATGGGCGTCCCGCCGGGACAAGTGAGGGTTGGCGGGACATGGGGTCTGAAATCGGGAGTGTCCCGCCTAAATCGGAACGTCTGGTCACCTTATAATCGTAATTAACACACATCTTCATGGTCAAAATGCAGTGGTAAGCCAACTATATTCACATATCAAGGCCTTTGGGAACAAGATGCAACTTTTTCAAAGGCAACTGTCTCAAATGCAGCCTAATACCACTTATTTCCCCTCACTACAGGAAATCATGACAAGTTTCCCAGAAAGTACCTTCAATGAGCAAATCCAGAGGTATGTTGCAGATATCACATCCCTGGCTGATGAATTTCAAATACACTTTCAGGACTTTGCAACTATTGAAAAGGACATCATGTTATTTTCTTCACCTTTCTCTGTTGACCCTGATAATGCTCCAGGCAATCTGCAGCTGGAACAAATTGAGTTGCAAAGTGATACTGAAACTCGCAGCAGACAACAGCTTTCTCTTAATGACTTTTACCCACAGCTGGATAAAGAGAGATTCATAGAGATTCGAACATTTGCTAAGAAAATGCTCAGATTGTTTGGCTCGACATACTTGTGTGAGCAGACATTTTCAATTATGAATTTTCACAAGATCCGTGTGTGGGCAAGAATAAGTGACTCTCACCTACGTGATATCATACGTTTCAAAACCAGTGGCGTTGAGCCTGACCTCAACTATTTACTGCATTCAAGATATCAGTTTCATCCTTCACATTAAAATTTTGCTATAAAAACTTCTCAACTTATGTCATTTTTAAATCCTTTATATTAACTCGTGGTGTCTGCGGCCGACCGACCGACCGACCTTGCTTGCTTGCTTGCTTGTCGCCAAAACTTTTGATCGATTTTTAACCCACTTGCACGCAAGATAGCGAGCTGAAATTTTGCAGGCAGTTTCGTACCGATGATAAAAACAATGTATCAAAATTTCAGATCGATCGCATGTACCGTAATTAAATTATTGATTTTTTAGATTATTTTATTTATTGCTATGTATCATGCTATTTTTTGAGATAGAGCGTCGCGGTGCGTATTATATTGAACAACCTTTCTGTCGCGCAATAAGGTGCGTATTTTTTGACAGCTCTTTTTATAAACATATTCCTGATCGGTGCGCATTATATTAAACATGTTTTACGACACAACTGCAATTTTGTATTTCTGGATGGTCTGGCGCTGCGTATTATAATGAACATTCTTTTAAATTCTTCTCGTACATAAAGGATTTATAGTCAAAAACTTGGTTTCTTACGGGTTTTTCTTATTAAATCCTTTATATTAACTCGTGGTGTCTGCGGCCGACCGACCGACCGACCTTGCTTGCTTGCTTGCTTGTCGCCAAAACTTTTGATCGATTTTTAACCCACTTGCACGCAAGATAGCGAGCTGAAATTTTGCAGGCAGTTTCGTACCGATGATAAAAACAATGTATCAAAATTTCAGATCGATCGCATGTACCGTAATTAAATTATTGATTTTTTAGATTATTTTATTTATTGCTATGTATCATGCTATTTTTTGAGATAGAGCGTCGCGGTGCGTATTATATTGAACAACCTTTCTGTCGCGCAATAAGGTGCGTATTTTTTGACAGCTCTTTTTATAAACATATTCCTGATCGGTGCGCATTATATTAAACATGTTTTACGACACAACTGCAATTTTGTATTTCTAGATGGTCTGGCGCTGCGTATTATAATGAACATTCTTTTAATTACTTCTCGTACATAAAGGATTTATAGTCAAAAACTTGGTTTTTTTACGGGTTTTCTTATTATATAATTTTAATCCGGCCCGCGAGGGTCTTCATTTCAAGGAATATGGCCCGCCCTGCTCTATAGCTTGTGCCCTTGACTATATATATGGGTGTATGACTAAAAATTATAGTCCCTTATAAAGGGTGTATGATTAAATAGTCTAGTGTCCTTAAATAAGGGTGTACAATTGAATACTATAGTCGCCTTAAGTAAGGGTGTATAACTAAATACTATCGTCACCTTAAGTAGGGGTGTATAACTAAATACTTTAGTCACCTTTACTAGGGGTGTATGACTAAATAGTTTAGTCACCTTTACTAGGGGTGTATGACTAAATACTTTAGTCACCTTAGCTAAGGGTGTATGACTAAATACTATAGTCACCTTAGCTAAGGGTGTATAACTAAATACTTTAGTCACCTTAACTAGGGGTGTATGACTAAATACTATAGTCACCTTAGCTAAGGGTGTATAACTAAATACTTTAGTCACCTTAACTAGGGGTGTATGACTAAATACTTTAGTCACCTTAGCTAAGGGTGTATGACTAAATACTTTAGTCACCTTAACTAGGGGTGTATGACTAAATACTATAGTCACCTTAGCTAAGGGTGTATGACTAAATAATATAGTCGTCTTAAAGGGGTGTATAACTGAATACTCCCTTTCCCCCCTCCCCCATGTCTCCGACCAGTATATACTATAGTTGCCTTAAGTAGGGTCGTATGACTAAAGGATAAGCGGCTTAACTAAGGGTTTATGACTTCATAAAATACTAGAGATAGCCCGTGAAAAACAACTGAATCTTTTTTGGTTTGAGTTCAATATAAAATTACAGCTGTAAAAATTAATATTTGTTTAAGATAATTAAAAAAACAATAGATTAAAAAAAGGAATAACTATTTATTTAGTTCAAAATTTCTTTAATAACAATAATCGAAAAGAGATAGTAGATAGCTATAAAACAAAATCGATCGCAGCGCCACCTAACAGCACTATAAAACAAAATCGATCGCCACCTAACCGCATAACATCCATACAGACAACGGGAATTATGTATATTGATTCCACACACGGAAGAGTGCAATATTAAATACTCTAGTGTCCTTAAATAAGGGTGTTTGACTTAAAAAGTTATAGTGTTCTTCGGTAGGGGTGTGTGTCTAAATTGATTAAAAAAAAACTAAATCTGAATTTAATCGATCTCTTGAACTTTCAGTAAAAAAAGTTTTACAACTTTTAGCTTTGCGTACGGATTTGTACATTACAAAGTTTAGCTTTGTGTTAGGATTTGTTCATTAGAACATTTAGCCTTTTGTGCGGATTTGTTCATTACAAATTTTAGCTTTGTGTGCGGATTTGTTAATGACAAATTATACCTTTGTATACGGATTTGTTCATTACAACTTGTAACTAGTGTTCGGCTGGTAAGGATTTATTGTCTGCAATTAAAAGATTTAAATAATTTTCTCTCCCCTAAAAACTGGGGAGGGGTGAACAACCTCTACCCCTCCCTTTCCCCCCTCCCCCATGTATCCGACCAGGCTACTCCGACAGATGAGATGTAGATGGGGGTGGTGGTGATCCGACGGTGGTCAGTTTTCTTCACCTCGCTCGAGGTTGTCATTCGTTGGCATGAAGTTCGCAGATCACTGGCAAGCTTCAAACTCTCGCTGGACGTCGTTCAAGTGATACTTGAGGCGCTGGTCGTCGCGGGAAATTAACACGTCTGTGGATGTGGGGGGGGGGAGCATCAGGGGACAAAACAATGGGAGTTGTTGTGTACGTGGCGGTGGTGGAATGGTTGAGGGGGGGGGAACAGTTTGGGTTAGGATATCTGAGATTGAAGTGGACGTCGGTTATAATATCTTATATTACAATTAATGTATACATATATTATATTAATGTATTACATCTTATATATCAATGTATTACATCTTATATAGAGCATATCTATTATCTGCTCAAATACACGTAAAGATATGTCCTTTTTGACTTACTACACCATTCATCCGATCGCGAAGAAACATTGCGAAGTTTTTGCGTACACTCTCGCAAATATTTCTGGCATATTTTTTTTCAATTACCAATTATTGGTTGATGTGAATATACTCTCTCCTGAGATCGATGCAACGCGTGATGTGAAAGCTAGAATATGTATATGTATGTTCTTTTCGTTCGTTATTATTATATAATAAATATGAATAATATATATCTTATAGAACAGTATATATTATATAATGTACTAGCAGACCCGTCGTGCGTTGCAACGATCTCAGTAAAAAGGAATATATATAGATAAAAAATAAATTACATTAAGGGTCACCAGGCCCATCAGTTTAAAATATGAAGTTCGAAAAATCTGTTCATTTCAATCAATTTCATAACAAAAATATAAATATATGTATCTATATTTCTCAATATCGTGTAAAATTGAATGGGGAATACAATATTAAAAATTTAGTAAAAACACATTTAGGGCCCCTAGCCCCGATGAAATGGACATTATGAGATCAGTGCCCATATCGAAATTTAATATAGGCTTTTAAGTTTTTATATACCGCGTTTGGTCAAAATCCATTTATTTTCTCATTATCTAACACCTAAACTAATTTTTATATATATGTAGATATAAGGAAAACTACATTAAGGGGCTCCCAGGCCCGTTCAATTCAAGATGTACATTTTGAAAACATGTTCATTTAAATTCATTTTAATCATGGATATATTTCTCAAGATCGTTAAAAACTGAGTGGGAAATAATATCTTAGAGTATACACAAAAAAAAGACATTTGGGGCCCCCGGCCCATTCGATGTAAGATGTAAATTTCAAAATGCTGTTCATTTTAATTCAGTCTCATCATTGATATATTTCTTAAGATCGTTAAAATAGAATGGGAAATAATATCTCAAACACATACGAAAAAATACATTTGGGGCCCCCGGCCCTGAACAATTAAAAATTAGAAGTGCAGTGCCCTTTGTTATTTTAATATGGGCTACCAAGTTTTTATATACCAAAGTTTGGTTAAGATCCATTCATTTACTCAGTAGTTAACGCATAAACTCATTTTTATATAGCTCATAAAAGCAAAAAACGACATTAAGGGCCCCAGGGCCCATTTAGTGCAAGATGTCAAGTTCAAAACGCCTGTTTATTTCAATCAATTTCATTGTGGATATATTTATCTATATTTTTCAAGATCTTTAATAATTGAATGGGGAATAAAATATTAAACGTTTATGAAATAAGACATTTTCGGCCCCCAGTCCCGAAGAAATGGACATTAGGAAATTAGTCCCTTTAGTATTTCTATATTGGCTACCAAGTTGTTATATACAAAGTTTGGTTAAGATCCATCAATTTACCTAATAGCTAACGCTTAAAATAATTTTTATATAGCTCATATATAAGAAAATAAATCATGAGGGTTAAATTTTGAAAAAAAAGTAGCCAGTGACCATCCCAGGAGCGTACTCAAAAGTCTCTAAAAGTTTCATGGCGATCGGATGAATGGTTTAGTCAGCTATAACAGACATGCATACATACATACATACATACATACATACTTTGATTTTTATATATATAGATTGTCATTTTCCAAGGTTGACATTCACCGCAATTAATTCAACTCAAGCCAGGGATTGAGATTTAAAACCAAATTTAATACCTGAACTTGAAAATAAAAATGTAACAATCAGGTTTATAAGCCAAACAAAAAAAAAGTAAACACAATTGAACATAGGTCTTTATAGGCCTGGTCATAATATGGCGGGGAGCTATTAATAGAAATAGTGGGGCTATATTTATCTTTTTTAAGGTCAGATTTCATAAAAATTTAATAAAAGATACGAGTCAATGTGTACATGTAGGTATATTGAGAAGGTTGTATTTTGTCAGCTATTTGTTAACTCTTCGTTAATTTAAGACAGCAAATTGGACTTGAAAAAGGAAAAAAAGTTTCGTAATTTTACTATGCTATGAATTTTGAGAACATAGTGATTCGACTGTATTTATGCTTCAAAACATTGTTCCGCTAAAATGTAATCTAAAAAAAGAACATTACTCATTGAGCTATGACGTTTTTCGGCTTTAGAAATGACCAACTGACCGACCCTATTCAACCATCAATAACAATAATAGGATCGCTTTTTTAACACCGGTGCATGCTCAAGTCTATTTTTAAATCCCTTATTTTAGCTTCACCGCCGTCTCTCTCTGTCTCTCTGTCGTTCTGTCATCATCTCTCTCTCTCTCTCTGTCTTGGGCGGGCGGAAAAACAAAAGTCAAAAATGACCCACTTCCCGTGATCCGATCGAGCTGAAGAAACTTGGCACACGGACCCGTCTCACCCAACAATCAATCGCATCAAAATTTCAGATCGATCGAACGTACCGTAATTAAATTAATGCATTTTTATTTTATCCTTATATAACGTATGTAATTCAAGTTCACTGTTTTTTATTGTTTTTTTCACACGTGAGAGTTTGAGTTGACGCGTTGACGCGACCCATCGAAGTACCGGCGTGCTTTTGTTTACATTTTACGTGTCCTGCTGAGCTCGGTCAAGCGATCGGTGACCATACTTTTCTCCTCTCCCCTCTCCCCCCACCCCCTCGGTTATGAAGCAAAGTTGAGTTAAGACAGTTTCAGTCTGTAAATATTTGTAAATACTTTTAGTTATGTCTCATATATAAGTGATTTATAGTCAAAAACTTTGTTTTTACGGGTTTGTTTTTTCTTGTTAAATCCCTTATATTAACTTCACCGCCGTTTCTGTCTCTCTGTCGCTCTGTCGTCATCTCTGTCTTGGGCGGGCGGAAAAACAAAAGTAAAAAAAGACCCATTTTCCGTGATCCCATCGAGCTGAAATTTGGCACACGGACCCGTCCCACATAACAGTGAATCGTGTCAAAATTTCAGATCAACCGGCGTGCTTTTGTTAATATTTTACGTGTCCTGCTGAGCTCGGTCAAGGGATCGGTGACCAGACTTCCCCCCCCCCAGGGTTATGAAGCAAAGTTGAGTTAAGACAGATTCTGTCTGTAAATGTAATTGCCTTCCACATCACTTAATTGTCTTCCACACCAATTCCTTGTCTTCCAAATCACTTCCTTGCCGACCACATCACTTCCTTGTCTTCCAAATCACTTCCTTGTCTTCCAAATCACTTCCTTGCCGACCACATCACTTCCTTGCCGTCCACATCACTTCCTTGCCGTCCACATCATTTCCTTGCCGACCACATCACTTCCTTGCCGTCCACATCACTTACTTGCCGACCACATCACTTCCTTGCCGTCCACATCACTTACTTGCCGACCACATCACTTACTTGCCGACCACATCACTTACTTGCCGTCCACATCACTTCCTTGCCGTCCACATCACTTACTTGCCGTCCACATCACTTCCTTGCCGTCCACATCACTTACTTGCCGTCCACATCACTTACTTGCCGTCCACATCACTTACTTGCCGTCCACATCACTTACTTGCCGTCCACATATTTTCCTTGCCGTCCACATCACTTCCTTGCCGTCCACATCACTTCCTTGCCGTCCACATCACCTCCTTGCCTTCCACATCACTTCCTTGCCATCCACATCACTTCCTTGCCGTCCACATCACGTCCTTGCCGTCCACATCACTTCCTTGCCGTCCACATCACCTCCTTGCCGTCCACATCACCTCCTTGCCGTCCACATCACCTCCTTGCCTTCCACATCACTTCCTTATCGTCCACATCACTTCCTTGCCGTCCACATCACTTCCTTGCCGTCCACATCACTTCCTTGCCGTCCACATCACTTCCTTGCCGTCCACATCACTTCCTTGCCGTCCACATCACTTACTTGCTGACCACACCACTTACTTGCCGACCACATCACTTACTTTCCGACCACATCACTTCCTTGCCGTCCACATCACCTCCTTGCCTTCCACATCACTTCCTTGCCGTCCACATCACTTCCTTGCCGTCCACATCACTTCCTTGCCGTCCACATCACTTCCTTGCCGTCCACATCACTTCCTTGCCGTCCACATCACCTCCTTGCCTTCCACATCACTTCCTTGCCTTCCACATCACTTCCTTGCCGTCCACATCACCTCCTTGCCGACCACATCACTTCCTTGCCATCCACATCACCTCCTTGCCTTCCACATCACTTCCTTGCCGTCCACATCACTTCCTTGCCGTCCACATCACCTCCTTGCCTTCCACATCACTTCCTTGCCGTCCACATCACTTCCTTGCCGTCCACATCACTTCCTTGCCGTCCACATCACTTCCTTGCCGTCCACATCACCTCCTTGCCTTCCACATCACTTCCTTGCCGTCCACATCACTTCCTTGCCGTCCAAATCACCTCCTTGCCTTCCACATCTTGCTTTCCGTCCTCGTGAGTACAAATGCCAATTAATATATAAAACTAAGAATTTGCCGTTAATCCATTTCTGCTTGACGCTACAACTAAACTTTACAGCGAATGGCTTACGTTTACCATGTTCCTTCGTCCATTCTGTTCTTTATTTAAATCTAATGACTTAACAATCCGTGAACTATTTCTTTTAACACCATGTAATTTTGTTCTTTTTTTAGACTCTCGGAGACTCGTTGCTGGAATGAAACAAAAGACCAGTTGTTGAGCCTTCTCGTCCATGCGGGGCATCAACCGATCATCGTCGGCATCTGTGATTCCTCCAAGGGCATAGGCCACCTACGAGAGACCTCCAGGCATCTCTATCCTGGGCCAGCTTATCCAGGATCTTCCATTCATGGCCAACAAAAGACCAGATCTTAGTACTATAACGTATTAAATGGAAATACCTTCACCCATCTATAGCGTCCTTTAAAAGTCAATGGTAACCTTCACCCATCAATGATGACCTTTTACCAATCAATAAAGTTCAGCCATCAATGGCGACCTTCACCTATCAATGGCGACCTTCACCCATCAATGACGACCTTCAACCATCGATGGCGACCTTCACCCATCAATGGTGACCTTCACCCATCCATGGCGACCTTCACCCATCAATGGTGACCTTCACCCATCAATGGTGAACTTTTCCCATCTAAGGAGTCCACTTCTGTTTGTTAATGATGAGGTCCAGACAACTCTAACCACTGGTCTAACATTTAAGAAGAGCGATCCCCTAACGCTCTCTTCTAAAAAACACAAACACACACACACACACACACAAATATACACACACACTCCAAACTCAACACCTGGTGATCGCAAACGTATACAGATGTTTGTATGCTTGACGTTCCAAACAGCTAAACGTGTAACTACAAGCCAGAAGACAGCGTTCACGGGCACAAACGTCATGGGACAATGGGGCAATTGAAGTTTGTGCAACTCAACGGATCTAGAGGAAGGGGGGGGGAGGGGATTGCAGAGTTACTGTAGGAAAATAGAAAATAAAAAAAGATGAAAGAAAAATTCGTGCTGCTGTTGGTTTATTAATTTTTTTATTCATCATTAAAACCCTTTATGATTAATTATCCAACACTTTTTTTTTAATTTATTCAAAGTATTATTATTTTGAGTGTGTGTGTCTTTTGTCATTTAAAAAAAAACAGAATTTAGTGCCCCCCTCCTCCAGCCTCTAAACCCCCCCCCAAACACACACACAAAGACTTTCTTTAAATAGCCCACGTAAGACTTTTATATATTTAAAAAACGGGTTTACATTTTTTTAAGCTTGCCGTTAAATTTCCACTATTCGAGAATTTTGGTATAAACGAATAGCCACTCCCTTTTTTAAATTTGATGTATGTGAAACAATTATTGGATTAATTTGTTCAGCATACGCAGTTGGTGCGAAGCAAGATTTCTGATCGGGCTAGGCAGAAGTTCAGGGCATTTGTAAGAGCAAGATTTCTGATCGGGCTAGGCAGAAGTTCAGGGCATTTGTAAGAGCAAGATTTCTGATCGGGCTAGGCAGAAGTTCAGGGCATTTGTAAGAGCAAGATTTCTGATCGGGCTAGGCAGAAGTTCAGGGCATTTGTAAGAGCAAGATTTCTGATCGGGCTAGGCAGAAGTTCAGGGCATTTGTAAGAGCAAGATTTCTGATCGGGCTAGGCAGAAGTTCAGGGCATTTGTAAGAGCAAGATTTCTGATCGGGCTAGGCAGAAGTTCAGGGCATTTGTAAGAGCAAGATTTCTGATCGGGCTAGGCAGAAGTTCAGGGCATTTGTAAGAGCAAAATAGACACCAAATAAAATGAACAAAAAAAAACTTTTTTAAAAAGATAAGGCCCTGCTTCAGTGAGGAATGTAGAATCTCGCATGAAAAAGCAGAAAATAATATTTTAGTCACAAACTAAGTAGTCACACAGGGGGACTCAGAACTCTTAAGATTTATTGATATTTATTGTGATCGGTTGTGGGATTTAATGTGAGATATAAAATTTGATCAACTATCACAAACGCTCTGAGTAACAAACTGTGAAATTGAATTACACATGTTATATAGAGATAAACTAAAAATGCATTAATATAATTATGTTACATTCGAGCGATCTGAAACTTTCATAGCATAATCCTCCCCACAATCCAAACCTACTGTGAAAATTTCAGCACTCTAGCAAGTCAGAAAACTTGTTTACGAGCGTTTTGAAAAAGTTGAAATCCTGACGACATATACAGATCCGCCTACGTGCACGAGTTAATAGGATAGGGGCCTCAAAAACAACGCACATTATGGTATGAAACCTTCCTTTAATGAAAAAACATGATTTACAAGAAGTTAATATGAAAGAAAAAACGCGGAGTTACATCCTCAAGTATAAAAGTTTCTTTTCATATGACACTTTTTTATCGTATGGATTTCTACTTTTTTTTTCTTTTTAGAGAATGTGCGGCTGTCTTCGGTGGATTAACTAGTAAAGCCATAATAAAGGCTGCAAATCCGTATTTTCCAATCACAACAGTCACTTACATAATGCAGGAAATCCCGAATAACGAGGACAGAATAGTGTCGGGAACCCCACTGGTTTAATATAGTAGACATTGTCTACAGTCTTATCGATAATTGACAGCAGACCTACTCGTCGAAATCAATTTATGAAAATCTGACCAATCAAATGAGCGGTCCTCAAAAGGCTTGGGCCTTTAAAAAAAAAGTTGGATTGAAGTTTAAAAAATTTAAAAAACTAGATCATACCCACACGTAGCATACACCTCAGAATTGCTCATAGAAAATGAGAGAGAGAACGGGCACAAACTTCCAGCAGTGGGTATTGTAGATGTTTTGAAGTATTACTTCCTTTCCTTCTATATAGTGGGTCTCAATGCGGCGCACATGGTGCGGCGCGGTGCGGGTGTGCACACTATTACATATATACATACTGCGTCGTCTTGCTTCCTCTAGTTTCTGACGAATCATATATAGAGATAGGTAGATATATTTAACTACAATGTGTATATTTCGTCATTGTAGCTTGAATCATGTTTCATTTATTCATTCTTTTACACTCATTCCAGAGTACCGCGACATAGTCAGTTTAAGACTCGCCGGCTGTCGAATATACTTGTGTATCCTTTTTCGTGTTTCCAACCAGTAGCCGTGTTTGTTTGCCCCCCCCCCACCACACACACGCACACAAACACTCCCCCCCCCCACACAATACTATTTCTTCGTATACCTGTATACATACATTCCCATCCGGTCCCCATGTTGCCGTTGTCAGTGGGGTCCGCTACAGTTTGGCAAGTTTAGCGCTGCCGGTTTTTGCCGCGAACCGCCCTGTCGGTCAGGTGCGGGCTGCGGAGTGACAGGTTTGCTCTAATCGGGGATTCCCGCTGTCACCTTAAGTATCCGCGGATTACAATGGGGGATTAGTCGGGGGTTGTGATGATAAACATATTTTAGGGGTCAGGAGGAGAAGAAGAAGGTTTGGGACGGGGAAAGAAGGGGGGGGGGCGTCGCATGTTTACCGGCGGAAAATAGGGGGGGGTGATTTCTCACAGGAATGAATTGTAAGGCAGGTGTGCAGTTTTTCTGCGGTATTGTGTTTGGGTCTCTGTGAGGTTCCAGCTCTACGCGACCAGTGACGTAGTTGTATGCGCCTGGATATGAGAGATTAGAAGCATTGGGCTTTGGGTGAGAAAAAGGGGGGGGGGCTATGATTAATCAATTAAACGAATTCCGAAACATTATTCAATATCGACACAAACAAAAACACAAACTGGAAAAAGCCCTTAAGCCATCGTGCCATTTAGCCATTTAGCCATTTAAACAGTTTTAGTTTAACATTACAGTCTTTGTGGAGGGGGGGGGTGGGGGAGAGGGGAATGGACATCCTCAAGTGATATCACAATCTTCATAAAAATATACACAATCTATCGATATACACAAGCTACCGATATACACAATCTACTGATATACACAATCTACCGATATACACAATCTACCGATATACACAATCTACCGATATACACAATCTACCGATATACACAATCTACCGATATACACAATCTACCGATATACACAATCTACCGATATACACAATCTACCGATATACACAATCTACCGATATACACGATCTACCGATATACACAATCTACGATATGCATGATACCATATACCGATATACACAATCTACGATATGAAAATGTACTGAGTATGCTACTAGCCACCCCTCCCTCACAAGTAAATGTAGATAACAGAAGTGGATTTTTAAAAAAAATCTTATTTAAAAGTGTTCCCCAACTCCTAGTTCGCCCTCCCCAACACACTCACACATTTAAAATCCACGCCCTGAGGTAATGACTCCATCATGGCTGGACCCTCACGATCCGCCCCTGAGGTACTGACTCCATGATGGCTGGCACCCCCACAATCCGCCCCTGAGGTACTGACTCCATGATGGCTGGCACCCCCACAATCCGTCCCTGAGGTACTGACTCCATGATGGCTGGCACCCCCACAATCCGTCCCTGAGGTACTGACTCCATGATGGCTGGCACCCCCACAATCCGTCCCTGAGGTACTGACTCCATGATGGCTGGCACCCCCACAATCCGCCCCTGAGGTACTGACTCCATGATGGCTGGCACCTCACAATCCGCCCCATGAGGTACTGACTCCATGATGGCTGGCACCCCCACAATCCGCTACTGCTGACCTGGCTTATGCACGGTACTAACGCTAACCAAAGTCACAAATATTATCCCCCCCCTCCCCCGAATCCTATCCTATATATATAATAAAAGGCAAGTTTCTGTCCTTTCTGTCCGTTCTGTCCCGTCATCTATAGCGATTGGTCCCTCAAACACATACGACTCCTACAGCCAATCATATTGAACACGTTTACGCCATTTACGCGGACGTTCAAAACGAGTTATTTTTGCTGCAGTATTTCTTCCAAGACTTTATTTTGAGTTATGCGCGTTGGGATTTATAGCAAAAAGCTCTGTTTTTACGAGTTATTTATTTTAACTATAATGAATAGTATTTTTGACGTGAATCACGTGTAATGCCGGTCGAGACGGCTGTTGGAGGGGAGTTACAACATGCCACCGAACGGTGGCGGAACGTCCTTGGACGGACTTTGTTGCTCGTATAAAATAAAAAGAAGACCGTTAAGGCCACTAAACCAATTGGGCATGGATATATTTATATATATTTTTTCTTAATTTAAGTGGTTGAAAAAAGTTTTAGATTTTGCGGGTGGGGGGGGTGGGAATGTTTTTTGTTTTGTTTAATCGCCAAAGAAAACTACCTCGAATGCTGTACTCTTGGAAGTAGATGTCCCGTCCAATGTTAGGAGGGACATTTAGCTCAGTAGATGTCCCGTTCAATTTTAGGAGGGACATTTAGCTCAGTAGATGTCCCGTTCAATGTCAGGAGGGACATTTAGCTCAGCAGATGACCCGTTCATTATTAGTGTTTAAGTGGTCATTATTTAATTTGGCCTGTAAAGAATCCCTAAATAGATTGTTTTGAACCGGAACATCCGTATCTGAGTTCCAGATGAAGACTGTCGAAGAAACCACTGAATACTAAGACAAAGAATGCTATCTTGTCCTTTTTTTTTGGTTTTGTTTTCGATATGCGAAACTTGATACTGATAAATTTAGTTAAGGGATAGTTCAAAATCAACCAAATGTTATTTTAATTAACGGATTTTCCCCATCTCTTTTTTTATTTGCCTAAAGAAAACCAAGTCTGTAATTAAACCCAGTATCCGATATAGGTTTTACCCCCTTGCTCAAGGGACCACGGGGGCGCTGGGAAAGTGGGTTGGGGTAGGGGGTCAATAAGTGACAACTTGGCCTGAACAAGAGTGCCGCTCTGGCCCTCCCGTTGCCCGGCGGCCCGCGGGCTGTGCAAGTGGGCCAACACTAAGCCTTGGGGTGGCTTGTACGGCTAAATCATCACGTACAGTTGTATCACATAGTGGCACTTAATCACGTGGAGGAATTTCAAGAGGATGGTGGAGTGAAGGGGGGAGGGTGGTGGGAGTCGGTGAGGCTCTGGCCCGTGTACGGGGAGGGAGGGGGAGTGCCTGTCCTGATCTGCGTGAGAGTGTCTGTCTAGAGGGAAGAGGGAGAGGGGTTGTTGAGACAATAAGATGAGGCGCATCAGAATAGACAGAGAGAGTCCTTTGTTGACAGCCAGAAATTCTGTAGTCACTTAAATTTCTAAATTTTTAAGCCTCAGCTATGGAGATTTCATTGAAATTTCGTCGAACAGGTTTAAATAATGGCTTTTCGTCTTTCATCATTAGATTTTGCTTTGTTTCGGGATGTAAGGGGTGGACATTGAAGGAAACCGACTGAAAAAAGCATAACTTATCAACTTTAACTGAAAATTATCAACTTATACTGAAAATTATTAACTCACACTGAAAATTATCAACTCACACTGAAAATTATCAACTCACACTGAAAATTATCAACTTTAACTGAAAATTATCAACTTTAACTGAAAATTATCAACTTTAACTGAAAATTATCAACTTTAACTGAAAATTATCAACTTAAACTGAAAATTATCAACTTTAACTGAAAATTATCAACTTTAACTGAAAATTATCAACTTAAACTGAAAATTATCAACTTTAACTGAAAATTATCAACTTTAACTGAAAATTATCAACATTAACTGAAATTTTTTACCTTCGATTAAAAGCTCTTAGCTCCGACTGAAAACTCTCAACTGCAACAAAATTTTTGTTATTTACTTATTTATCTTAATGTTCATATTTCATTTCGTATTGTACACCCCTCTGTAGCTATCAGAACGACTATCTATATAGATAATTCACCAGAACAAGCACAAGAGGTGTGCGAATAAGCATGACCAATGACCCTCACTGGGGTAGACCAAACACAGTTTATGGTTGCAAGTGATGTAGCAACGGGTCGGGACGGGGGGTGGGGGCAGGTAACAACAACCACAGTGCGTATATATCGAGACCAACAATGCGTCGGCATTCATTTGCGTGGTTTTTATTTCTTCGTGCTGCTGCTTGTGTCCTTTCTCTCTGCCGACCCCCCTCCCCCCGTTCTTTGCACTATCTATGACGAAGTCTGTGACGTATGCTAGGCCGCAACAGTCTGACTCACACAAACAAAATAGTACAATGAAGAGACTTTAACCTCAAAAAATGGTTTCTATGATTTAGAGAAGATAAATATGTCTTTGTGCACAAGCAATAATTCTAGGATAATCGGAAAGAATACAAGGGTACATTCAAAACCAGTGAGTCTTATTCTGACAATGTCTCGGTACTGGGACTGTGGTTGTTGTTTATCGTTTGTTATTTGGTTTTGAAAGGTGAGTTGGTGGGGAGACGTCCAGTTTAATTTTGGAAGAATGTGTGTATCTAAAAAAAAAAACACAAACAATATTTTTATAAATTGATATTTTTTTTAGTTTATATTGTTGTTTTTTAAGATAGATTTTATATATTGTATTTTTTTTTTTGAGGTAGTAGTTATATTTATTATTTGGTGTGTTGGTTTGATGTGTAGTTTTGGGTGTGTGAAAGAGCTTGGGTGGGAGGTGAGGAGGTGTGGTGTAGGAGAGATGTTTATGTGGTAATAATAGAGAGGGGGGGGGGATTGTATGTGTGAGATGAGTAGTTGTTGGTCGTGGGGGGAGGTAGGGTGGTGATTTTGGTAGGTGATTTTTTTAAAAGGTATGTATAATGTAGGTGGGGATGATTTGGTGATGAGGGGGGAGTTTGGGGTGGAGTTGTGGGGGTGGTGGTTGATGGGGATGAGTTTGATTTTATAGGTGTAATTGTTTGGGGGTTGTAGGGTGGTTGGGGGTGGGGTTATGGGGTTTTAAGGGGGGAAAAAAGGGTTTGATGGAGGGTGTTGGTGGTTGGGGGAGGGGAGTTAGGTATTGGATTAAAAGAAGGTTAATGTAATGTGTGGTGGGGGGGGGGTGGGGGGTGGTTTTGGGGTTGTTGAAAATTGGTGGGATTGGTGGTTTGTTTGAGTTGGTTGGGGGTTGGGATGGTTTTTGTTGGGGTGTTTGGTTTTGTGATGGTGGGGGTATTGGGAGAAGATTAATGTTTGAGTGAGGGGGGTTTATTTAGGATTTATTGTGAGTTGTTGTGGGTGTTATTGGGGGTGTTGGTGTGGGGGTTTATGGGGGAGGGAGGTAGAAAGGTTGGGGTTTGATTGGGGGGTTGATTGTGGGGGGGGGTGTTTCAAAATTATTGATTTGAAATGACTTTTAATGTAACCTAGAATGATAGTTAGTGGGGTTTTCCCGCTTTGTAAATGCTTATGTTAGATTGTTGCGTGGTGCGCATTATATTGACACATTCTTGGTGTGATGTAGTGTGAGGGGATATGACGTCATGGTGTGTTTAGTTTCAGAATTACTTATTTGAATCGACTTTTATTGTAACAAATAATGATTTCCCTTGATAAAAATCGGAAATTCCTTGTTGGAAATTGCGTTTAAGTACTCATTCGAGTTTTTATTTCTTGTTTTCATTGTCCTTTTCACCTATTAATTATTATAAACAATATAATTTGCAATTGTCACGCAAGTATTGTCTGTCAGTCCTGACGCTACTAATTTTAGAAAGCAGGGAAAACCAAATTACTGCACCAAAGCATCAAAAGGTGTGCAAATTAAATATGCGCTGTAAAAAAATATTATATGACGTCATTGTTTTCGCTCATATTATAATTTTGGAAAAGGGATCAATGTAAAAAGAGGATTTGATGATGGTTATTTATCAAATAAAAACAAAAGGGCGCTTAAGGCGCCCTACAACCCCTATTATAAAATACTTTGTGTACATTTCAGAAAGTTTAATATTTCGTATTTATCAAACAAGGACAATTTAGTTGGGCTTTTGGAAAAGGTCGGCGCCGTAGGCGCCCTTTAAAAAAGTGCATTTTTTATAAATAAATAGATTTCAGCTGAAAACGTCCGTCATTTTTGGCGGGTGATACGCTAGTAGCTTAATAAATTTCAAAATTGAAGGCCGAATTATGGGCAGGCCAGCACTTTGTCCTACATTATCGAGCTAAAGATAACATACATTAAATTACAGTTAATTCATATACATCAATAATCTCGCAAGGTTTTTTTATTTTATATTATTTAATTATTGTCATCATTCTATGTCCCAAAAATTTAAATTTCTTATATTTCTATTCCACTTGATTGGAATATATGGGGTATATAAGCCTAAAATTCAAACCCTTCTTCAAAGTTTCATTATGTTTTAATATATGCAACAACTGACAGTTTCTTTTTAATGCTGGCCTTGTTTCATTTTATCACTTTCCTTTTTGATTTACTCGGCTGAACATAATATACCTCTCTAAGTAGAAAAACTGTACCACTAGGGGCGGACAATTCCTCCCCATCTCAAGCTACTTCAGCAAACCGACATTAGCCGCACTGACTAGCGACTGGTCTAAGTGGTAGAGCACTGGACTATCGATCCAGAGTCATCGATGGAGTCGCGGGTTCGAGCCCGGGTACTGGCAAGGCCCCTGGGGCATTGTGCTGGCCACACATTCCCCTGCTCGTTAGTGGCGGCTAAAAACTTGTGAACGCTACATCACGAGCGACGCGACGCACTGGAATTATTCACAATAACGATTCACACACTGGTGAGTGACGCAGTCAAGATCGATGCACTGCAATTTTATAGCCAAAATTTCGTGGTCCGCATCAAGATGGACAAGGGCCACTCTAATTAAAAGAAGCAATGCCATATATTTTTGCGTACTATAAAAAATACCATCGTCTAAGTCTAGCAGCTTAGTTTCGGCATTCTGAAATAAAACCACCAAAAATATTTGTACCTAACGTAAATAGGAGATTTCACCTTGGCCACGACCACGCTAATGAATGGCGATCTAAATAAAGCCGCGGGTTCAAGTCCCAGGCACACCCGATGCTCGGTCCGACGGCAAGCCCATCACATAGTTTAAATTGTCTCGCTTTTCGTTGTCAAGTTATTCTACCGACTTCCGGGTTACTTTGGCGGGAACGTGAGGAGTTACGGCCTGCGACGCTTAGTTTAAAATACGTAACATTGTTTCAAACCGACGTAACTGACTCGTATGTATGGTGGCGGCGGACGCCCTGAGGGCAGGATAACCTGTGTCATGTGTGATCCAACTTTTTGAAATCTCCCGGAGGTATCTTGTTTAGAAGTGACGAGAGAACGCTTGAAAACGGGTGCATTAGATGTGACCAGCATCAATTCTTTAAAGCAGGCCCTTCAAAATTAAGAAATCGAAAAAACAAAATAAGGCTCCGCCTCTGACCTTGTTGTATTTACTCAACGACATGCCTTGAGGTATGGTTGAACGCGGGCGTTTCCTCTTCGTGACTACCTGCGAACGGCGTCGGTCTTTAGCCGCGGCTGGTCAACAAGCTCGATCCGACTGCGATGTTTGACTTGCAGATTTCTCCTTGCCTCACAACAACACGACAACCTCCGAGTAACGCGTTAATTCACCAGCTAATCAGCTCTAAGTAGAAACACTTTCTCTGTAAGGGATGACGGATAATTTTTGTTTTCTTTTCTGCTTGACTTTTCAAGGAATTTAAATAATAGGCTTTTGGCTTTTGTTTTGTTTTGTTTAATACACGACCTATCAATTTACATGTACAGACCATGATCTCAAGCTAAATTTTAATAAAATGGAGGTGTTACGTGTGTGTGTGGGGGGGGGGTGTGGGGTCGTACATATATCATAAGTGTTCTAATTTTTAGTGTTCCGATTGCTTTTAAACTTGTAATTTTGTAAATACTCTTAGCATCCAAAGTCTGTATTTTCGGCAGAACTAATCAAGAAACGCAGACGCTCTTGTTGTTGTATCATTATTCTTGTTGTTGTATCATTATTCTTGTTGTTGTATCATTATTCTTGTTGTTGTATCATTATTCTGTGTTGTATCATTTTTTGTTGTTGTATCATTATTCTTGTTGTTGTATCATTATTCTTGTTGTTGTATCATTATTCTTGTTGTTGTATCATTATTCTTGTTGTTGTATCATTATTCTTGTTGTTGTATCATTATTCTTGTTGTTGTATCATTATTCTTGTTGTTGTATCATTATTCTTGTTGTTCTCCTGGGTATTATATTGCAGATAAATTTGCTTAAAAAAGCTTCAATTTAAAAAATAAATATTTTTGCATGTTTCACTTGAACCTTTATTTGTTTCTTGTATCATTTTCCCTTGACGTTTTTTTCCATTAAAAGATCCCATAACTTTGCAGCACCTTCAGTAGGCGAAATTAGAAAACTGCCAAGTAGAGAACAAATGGACACAACATTTTTAACGTGGAAGTCTCTTTGAAAAAAAATAATAATGCTATCTTCCTTGCCAAACAACACGTATCCAAATCTTTCTCCTCCGGAGAATGTTCTCCCAACTTTCGACAAGACGCAGGTTATGGCTTGAGTTAGAGGCTTTTGGACAAAGAGGCAAGGAACCTTTTCACAAAAACGATCGGTTTGAGGGTAGTCATGACGTCATTCCATCACACGCACAAAGTTAAACACTTATTTTTTTTAAAAAAATTAAAATAAATAAAAAGTCTAATTCCTGCCCAAGAAACAAGCGGTTTTGGTGAATGACATTCTTGTGTAGATAAAGTTGAAAGAATCACCTTGATACGTTCACACACACACACAAAACCTAAACAACTGCGAAGGGACACAAATCGTGTGACCTGTGAGTCTTACAACTTAAGGTAGTCGGTTTAAAATAATGTTCGTCGTCGAGGGAATGGGAGGGTGAGGGAGGGGGTAATTTGAAGTTTTCTAATTCAGCGGCGCGTCACTTCGTTGTCCATGCGGCATGCGTCGCGTCCTTTAGTGTCGACGAGGCATGCGTCGCGTCCTTTAGTGTCGACGAGGCATGCATCGCGTCCTTTAGTGTCGACGAGGCATGCGTCGCGTCCTTTAGTGTCGACGAGGCATGCGTCGCGTCCTTTAGTGTCGACGAGGCATGCGTCGCGTCCTTTAGTGTCGACGAGGCATGCGTCGCGTCCTTTAGTGTCGGATATCACACAACCCTGTGAAACATCAGCACCGTAGATGTCCATCATCATTGTTAGGTTTATTCGATTTTTTTAAATAACCAGAATGTGAGTGTAACAGTGTGCAGCCCCACCGAGCCGCGGTACATCTCATCTCATCTATTACAGATTATCCTACTAATCGTATCTTATCTATTGCAGATTATCCTATTAATCGTATCTTATCTATCACAGATTATCCTACTAATCGTATCTTATCTATTACAGATTATCCTACTAATCGTATCTTATCTTTTGCAGATTATCCTATTAATCGTATCTTATCTATCACAGATTATCCTACTAATCTTATCTTATCTATTACAGATTATCCTACTAATCTTATCTTATCTATTACAGATTATCCTACTACTCTTATCTTATCTATTACATATTATCCTACTAATATTATCTTATCTATTACAGATTATCCTACTAATCGTATCTTATCTATTACAGATTATCCTATTAATCTTATCTTATCTATTACAGATTATCCTACTTATCTTGTCTTATCTATTACAGATTATCCTACTAATCTTGTCTTATCTATTTCAAATTATCCTACTAATCTTGTCTTATCTATTACAGATTATCCTACTAATCTTGTCTTATCTATTACAGATTATCCTACTAATCTTGTCTTATCTATTACAGATTATCCTACTAATCTTGTCTTATCTATTACATATTATCCTACTAATCTTGTCTTATCTATTACAGATTATCCTACTAATCTCATCTTATCTATTACACATTATCCTTCTAAGCAGAAGATTATTGAGTCTTACGCTTTGCCCTGCTTTAAGTCGGGTCTTTCATTTTTATTAGAGTTATAAATATTGATAAAGTGTTGGTTTTCTTGATTTGATCAGGCAACCCATATCAGGTCCGAATACCGGACGGGAAGTGCGAGAATAACTTGTACCGTATATACTCGTTCTAAGGCCGACTTATTTTGAACAAATCTATAGGAAAAAGTTGGGGGGGTCGGATTACGAGCGGGTCATAGGTGATTTCTTCATGTACATTGAAGAAAAAGTGTGTATTATATGTCGAAAAATACGGTAATTAGTTTTATTGTTTACATTTTTTTTTAAAAGGAATCGAGTTTATCTGTTAACTATTTTACAATTAATCATTAACGTGTACACATTAAAAATGTGAACTTTTAATCGACACTCACACTTTTTAACCGAAATCAGTTTTCGTAATCTATAAATAAAGTACATGAAATCATAAAGTATGAAAAAGAAATCTATACATCCCATAGAATGTTTTGTAGCCCGTAAAATAATCATTTCCATGAGTCCCCCATCCTCTGTGGAAAAACAGGGATCATAACCCTGTCAGCGAAAATCCTTAAAATAACAATGAAAAAATAAGAACATAAAGATGAAAACGCAATAATCGAGGAAAAATAACTTAAAAATTGAATTAAAAACCCCGTAAAAAAACAAGTTTTTTTTTAACTATAAATCCTTTATGTACGAGACATAACTAAAAGAATGTTCATTATAATTAAATACGCAGCGCAAGACGATCCTAAAAATACAAAATTGCATTTGTTTCGTAAAACATGTTTAATATAATGCGCACGATCTGTTTATAAAAAGTGTTGTCAATAAAATACGCACCTTTTTGCGCGACAGAAAGGTTTTTCAATATAATACGCACCGCGACGCTCTATCTCCAAAAATATCATGATACATAGGAATAAATAAAATTATATAAAAATTCAACTATTTAATGACGGTACATGCGATCGATCTGAAATTTTGATACATAGTTTTTATCATCGGCATAAAACTGCCTGCTAAATTTCAGCTCGCTAGCTTACGAGGAAGAGTGTTAAAAATCGATCTAAAGTTTTGGTGACAAGGGCGCAACCAGACACCACGAGTTAATATAAAGGATTTAAAAATCATAAATAATAATTTTATTTAAAAAAACAAAAACATCTTCGTTTAACAGTCATGTAATATGATATTTTCAGTTTGCGTTAGAATTAATTGTTGCGTTTCTGTAGCGCTTTTTCTCTAGATTCACGTTTTTCCCAAGAAACTTAACGTTTTTATGTGGCAAAGTGTTATGGGCTATTCTTGGTGTTGTCCACATGGGTAAAAACCACATTTCAAAAATGATCTTTGGTTACTGAAAGAGAAATAAAAGCGAAAAGTGTAAAATAGGAAGGTTCAAAATTGCTTATGGAAGTGACTGGAAGAGATTTTCTGAAACAATGAAAGGCCGTGTTGACACGTGATTACTGAGCGGGGGATGCGAACCCACGCTGCCAGAGTACAGGGTGATAACGACATACTTTCGCTTCTGTTAAACAAGATAACAGTTGTGTCAACTCTATACACTGCTAACACATTTTAACAAAACCCAGCTCAAAAATCTACACACCAGGGGGGCTGAACTCATAAGACAGACCTCCTGTTGTGATTCTTCCGTTAAATTTCACCTCTTGACTCCGACTCCTTCACCATTTTGCGAGACCTCGCCTCCACACAAAAGACGCCTCCACACATTAGCACCGATTCGCTTTCGAGATGCGATCATTTCTTGTTGACACACGAATGTTTGGTCTGGCGGAGACCTCGATCCCGCCTCGGGCTACCGTGCAGATCCCTCCATCCCACGAGCGTCGCGAGTATCGTGGGGCGGTAGAATAGCTGCATGTATGTTGTGGCAGTGATGAGATCTGTTGACACGAGTCATAAACACCTCCTCTCGGACACTCGTCACCGTCCAGGGCCCGGGTTCACACGCGAGCAGTAGGCATGCTGGGAGCTGACCACGAAGTTAAAAGCCCTTACATCGTCACACGGCAGTGTCTTGTGTTTGTTTATTATTATTTTTGTTTTGGGTTCCATCTTTCTTGGAGTTTAAAGTAATGGGGGTGAGACTGCAATCAGGCTTTGAAATTAGTAAATGTATAACATATAAACAGGGTATTAGTTAGTCTGACAGGACGTAACACAACAGCGAACGTTTCGGCAAAGCGTTTGAAGTTCGGCACTAACAATATGTGTCGCTCTGTTTTGTTATTGCGTTTTATTGAAATTGGGAGTTCGTTTTTTTGCGTGTTTTTTTTTGTTGGTATAAGTAAGATTCTTCTATATTGTTTTCCGTTAGACTCTGTGCACAAGAGTGTCCTCTCCTCTAAGTTGGACTATGTGCACAAGAGTGTCCTCTAATGAAGTTGGACTGTATGCACAAGAGTGTCCTCTAATCAAGTTGGACTGTATGCACAAGAGTGTCCTCTAATCAAGTTGGACTCTATGCACAAGAGTGTCCTCTCCTCTAAGTTGGACTCTGTGCACAAGAGTGTCCTCTAATGAAGTTGGACTCTGTGCACAAGAGTGTCCTCTAATCAAGTTGGACTGTATGCACAAGAGTGTCCTCTAATCAAGTTGGACTGTATGCACAAGAGTGTCCTCTAATCAAGTTGGACTCTGTGCACAAGAGTGTCCTCTAATCAAGTTGGACTCTGTGCACAAGAGTGTCCTCTAATCAAGTTGGACTGTATGCACAAGAGTGTCCTCTAATCAAGTTGGACTCTGTGCACAAGAGTGTCCTCTAATCAAGTTGGACTCTGTGCACAAGAGTGTCCTCTAATCAAGTTGGACTGTATGCACAAGAGTGTCCTCTAATCAAGTTGGACTCTGTGCACAAGAGTGTCCTCTAATCAAGTTGGACTGTATGCACAAGAGTGTCCTCTAATCAAGTTGGACTCTGTGCACAAGAGTGTCCTCTAATCAAGTTGGACTGTATGCACAAGAGTGTCCTCTAATCAAGTTGGACTCTGTGCACAAGAGTGTCCTCTAATCAAGTTGGACTCTGTGCACAAGAGTGTCCTCTAATCAAGTTGGACTCTGTGCACAAGAGTGTCCTCTAATCAAGTTGGACTCTATGCACAAGAGTGTCCTCTAATCAAGTTGGACTGTATGCACAAGAGTGTCCTCTAATCAAGTTGGACTCTATGCACAAGAGTGTCCTCTAATCAAGTTGGACTGTATGCACAAGAGTGTCCTCTAATCAAGTTGGACTCTATGCACAAGAGTGTCCTCTAATGAAGTTGGACTCTGTGCACAACAGTGTCCTCTAATCAAGTGGGGGCCATCGGAATGAATACGAAAACCTGTACGATTATGTTTATTTTAAAAGTAATTGATGGATTGGATTCCTTAAATAAGACGTGATATGAAATAAATAAAATTAAAAAAAAAGATTTTTAAAAACCAAGTTTTTACAAGCAGACTAAAAATAAGAAAATAAGTTAAGACTTATTAGTTCAAGTACTTCGATTTAATATGACTAAAAACGTGGGGCGGGCGCTTATTAGGTTTAACATATGCGGTTCACTCATTCTCTCACTTATAGATTCTCTCTTTTGCCTTCTAAATTAGAAATCTTTAATTTTTATACAAAACACCCGCCCCACGCTTTTTAGTCATATTAAATCGAAGTACTTGAACTAATAAGTTTTAACTTATTTTCTTATTTTTAGTCTGCTTGTAAAAACTTGGTTTTTAAAAAATCTTTTTTTTACTTCTATTTATTTTATTCTTTTTAGTCCACTTATAACAACCTGGTTTTTTAAAATATTTTTTTACCTCTATTTATTTTACCAAACACCTCACAAGCGCCCGCCCAACGTTTTAAAAACATTGTGATGTGGTCACGGGGTGAACACATGGTTGTTCACAAAAGCTGACGGTACAGTTTCTTATATATAGACTATAGATAATCTAAAAAGTTGAATAATTTAATAACGATACATTCGATCGATCTGAAATTTTAATACAATGCATTATCATCCAAGATCTATGTGTCGTAAAATTTTCATATCTCTAGGACCATCAGAAGTGGTTCAACTTTATGTTGGCAGATTTGAAAAAATCTTGGACAAACAAACCAACAAACAGGAACGAAAGCGAGTTAATAAAAACGTGGTAAAAAAAAAGGGGGGGGGGTGTGGATATAAAAACATTTTAAAAATATTTTATGCTTTGGTTATTAGACCTTCCCACTTAGTGATTTAGTGAACACTATTTAGTGATTTGTCTCGAAAATTGTTATGGACAAATTCGAAATTGCGCTGAAATACCTATTCGAGTTTTTATTACTTGTTTTTCTTTGACTTTGATTAGGTCATTGAACTAACACGCACATGATAGTCTTGACCAGGGTTACTTGCCCTTGCGGTGATCAACATTTGAGTAGTTGGGTGGATGTCCTTTGGGGTCCTAGGGGGGACTATAGCTCAGTAGGACCATGACTTGTAGGGCGAGAGGACAATCATAATGGCGTCTCCGTACTCAGTCTCACTTGGCTCCCCCTCCCCCCCCATCGTTTCACATAAGTACCTCGTCCGCAGGCAGTGGGTTGTCTATTTGTGTTGAGTCTGGAGCATTGAGAGTGGAGAGTCAAGTGTGGTTGTGGACAACGTCCAGTGTGGTTGTGGACAACGTCCAGTGTGGTTGTGGACAACGTCCAGTGTGGTTGTGGACCACGTCCAGTGTGGTTGTGGACCACGTCCAGTGTGGTTGTGGACAACGTCCAGTGTGGTTGTGGACAACGTCCAGTGTGGTTGTGGACAACGTCCAGTGTGGTTGTGGACAACGTCCAGTGTGGTTGTGGGCCATGTCCAGTGTGGTTGTGGACAACGTCCAGTGTGGTTGTGGACAACGTCCAGTGTGGTTGTGGGACAACGTCCAGTGTGGTTGTGGACAACGTCCAGTGTGGTTGTGGACAACGTCCAGTGTGGTTGTGGACAACGTCCAGTGTGGTTGTGGACCATGTCCAGTGTGGTTGTGGACAACGTCCAGTGTGGTTGTGGACAACGTCCAGTGTGGTTGTGGACAACGTCCAGTGTGGTTGTGGACAACGTCCAGTGTGGTTGTGGACAACGTCCAGTGTGGTTGTGGACAACGTCCAGTGTGGTTGTGGACAACATCCAGTGTGGTTGTGGGCCATGTCCAGTGTGGTTGTGGGCCATGTCCACTGTGGTTGTGGACAACATCCAGTGTGGTTGTGGACCATGTCCAGTGTGGTTGTGGGCCATGTCCAGTGTGGTTGTGGACAACATCCAGTGTGGTTGTGGACCATGTCCAGTGTGGTTGTGGACCATGTCCAGTGTGGTTGTGGACCATGTCCAGTGTGGTTGTGGACCATGTCCAGTGTGGTTGTGGACCATGTCCAGTGTGGTTAGGGACAACGTCCAGTGTGGTTGTGGGCCATGTCCAGTGTGGTTGTGGACAACATCCAGTGTGGTTGTGGACCATGTCCAGTGTGGTTGTGGGCCATGTCCAGTGTGGTTGTGGACAACATCCAGTGTGGTTGTGGACCATGTCCAGTGTGGTTGTGGACAACATCCAGTGTGGTTGTGGACCATGTCCAGTGTGGTTGTGGGCCATGTCCAGTGTGGTTGTGGACAACATCCAGTGTGGTTGTGGACCATGTCCAGTGTGGTTGTGGGCCATGTCCAGTGTGGTTGTGGACAACATCCAGTGTGGTTGTAGACCATGTCCAGTGTGGTTGTGGACCATGTCCAGTGTGGTTGTGGGCCATGTCCAGTGTGGTTGTGGACAACATCCAGTGTGGTTGTGGACCATGTCCAGTGTGGTTGTGGACCATGTCCAGTGTGGTTGTGGACCATGTCCAGTGTGGTTGTGGACAACATCCAGTGTGGTTGTAGACCATGTCCAGTGTGGTTGTGGACCATGTCCAGTGTGGTTGTGGACCATGTCCAGTGTGGTTGTGGACCATGTCCAGTGTGGTTGTAGACCATGTCCAGTGTGGTTGTGGACCATGTCCAGTGTGGTTGTTGGCCATGTCCAGTGTGGTTGTGGACCATATCCAGTGTGGTTGTAGACCATGTCCAGTGTGGTTGTGGACCATGTCCAGTGTGGTTGTGGACCATGTCCAGTGTGTTTGTGGACCATGTACAGTGTGGTTGTAGACCATGTCCAGTGTGGTTGTGGACCATGTCCAGTGTGGTTGTAGACCATGTCCAGTGTGGTTGTGGACCATGTCCAGTGTGGTTGTGGGCCATATCCAGTGTGGTTGTGGACAACGTCCAGTGTGGTTGTGGACCACGTCCAGTGTGGTTGTGGACAACGTCCAGTGTGGTTGTGGACAACGTCCAGTGTGGTTGTGGACAACGTCCAGTGTGGTTGTGGACAACGTCCAGTGTGGTTGTGGACCATGTCCAGTGTGGTTGTGGACAACGTCCAGTGTGGTTGTGGACAACGTCCAGTGTGGTTGTGGACAACGTCCAGTGTGGTTGTGGACAACGTCCAGTGTGGTTGTGGACAACGTCCAGTGTGGTTGTGGACAACGTCCAGTGTGGTTGTGGACCATGTCCAGTGTGGTTGTGGACAACGTCCAGTGTGGTTGTGGACAACGTCCAGTGTGGTTGTGGACAACGTCCAGTGTGGTTGTGGACAACGTCCAGTGTGGTTGTGGACAACGTCCAGTGTGGTTGTGGACAACGTCCAGTGTGTTGTGGACAACGTCCAGTGTGGTTGTGGACAACGTCCAGTGTGTTTGTGGACAACGTCCAGTGTGGTTGTGGACAACGTCCAGTGTGTTTGTGGACAACGTCCAGTGTGGTTGTGGACAACGTCCAGTGTATCTTGAAATCCCGCGTGTACTCAAACTCCACCCACGCCCACCCCCAACACCATTGACGTGTCCAGTATCTTGCTGTGTTAACCACACACATTGTGCTAATAATACAATTTTCGTCTTGTAATTTGTGACAAGGTCTGGCTCTACCCATAAAAGATATTGTCAAGTGAACGGTCAGTCATAATCCTTAAGCGTGGTTAATTTTATATTTGTTTGTTTGTTTTTGCCGGTTTGTTGAGTTTTTTTCCTTATATAAAGAATGCACAATGGGCTCATCCAAGGTATGTCTAGTTTATTTCTTCACTTTAATCAATAAAATGAGAACCCGAGAAGGTTACTAAATTGATGCAATATTTTTAGCCTCATAGAGTGCATCAAACTGCTGTAAGTAGTGATATCTAACTATAATCTCACACCAATCTGCCACGAATATACCTCTCCGCCTGCGGTCACACGTGTCACATCTTCCTCCTCTCGGTCACGCCACATATCCCATCCTCTCTGTCACGCCACATATCCCTCCTCTCTGTCACGCCACATATCCCTCCTCTCTGTCACGCACATATCCCTCCTCTCTGTCACGCCACATATCCTTCCTCTCTGTCACGTCACATATCCCTCCTCTCTGTCCACGTCACATATCCTTCCTCTCTGTCACGCCACACATAACTCCTGTCTGTCACGCCACATATCCCTCCTCTCTGTCACGCCACATATCCCTTCCCTCTGTCACATCACATCTCCCTCCTCTGTGCCACCTCACGTCTCCCTAATGTCTATCTCGTCATTCTTCCCTCCTGTCCTTCCCTCCTTCGGTCTATCAAGCCGTTTCTCTCTCACGTCTGCCCATTGATAAACTTCATTCAAAGATAATCGTACTTCCGTACATCCCCCACCCCTTTCCTCTGTTTTCAACCCCCCCCCCGCCACTAATGTTGCCGTTACAGGAGCTTAAAGTCCGCCGTCCCAGAGTTCCAGATGTTTCTCTCGTGCTGGTCGAGATAAGAGCCAGCAGGAGCGATCACCAGGTGGCGCCATTGTGCTTTTTGCTCGAGTTATGTCACTGGCGATGTTTACTTTGTCACAACAGTGGCAGTGACTGATTCGATGAGGTGGTGGGGTCTTTTATTTGGAGTTAGGGTTTTATTGGGGTGGGGGTGTGTGTGATAATTTTGGGGTATTTTTGTTAGGGTCTTTTGGTTTGCGCGTGTTTTAAATTATAATTATTACTATTATTATTATTATTATTATTATTATTGGAAGGTTGGGGGTGAGAAAAAATCTTCTTATGTGGATCTTGTGTAGACTCTTTCATATAACGTGATGAAAATGGAATATAATTAACTTGGACATATGGTGTTAAATTGGCATTTGATGTTTATAGATATGTGTTGCATACACAGTTGATGTTTATAGATATGTGTTGCATACACAGTTGATGTAATAGACATATGATGTTGCATATGGGCATATGGCGTTAGAAAAAATATGACGTTTTATAAATATAGGAATAACATAAAAAAATAACTTGACATAATTTTTGATGTAATATAGGAATAGTATGTTTGTATTCTGTATCATAGAAGTACGAAGTTAGTGAAGAACCCGATGTTAAATCTGTTTGTTTAATAACATCATCTGAGTGATGTTCGGCCTCCACTCAAGTGTGCGTGCGCATTATCTGCCACTGGGTGGCAATCTCTGCCACTTGGGGTCAGGTACCACTTGAATCCGCGGGATGTTTAGCCACATGTGGTTATATTTTTTATGGCATTAAAACTATATAGAGACTTTTGACCCTAACGCTATGTTCCCCCCCCCCAAAAAAAAACCCAACGTCTAATGGGCCTGCCAATGACGGCGATCTTGACACTTCAATTAAAATTAAGACTGTCATTGGATACCACAGACCTCTTCGGGCTCTTTGTCCGATTTCATAATTTGTAACACCCCGTGTTGAGCGAGCCCAAGTGTTGTCAGAAAAGAACATGTTGTCAGTTATTTTCAAACCTAATGGTCGATACGGGCGTTCTATTCATCGGTGTATACCTCATGCTCCCCAATGTCGTTGTTGCAGTTCATTTCGTGGATATTCTTGCCGTCGTCCCACCACAATGTCATGTGGTGGTTGACACCCCGAACAAGTTAATTAATAAAGAAAATGGAAGGCTGGCCACGTGAACCAACCGCCCGTTGGTCAGCCAGCCCAATGACAGGTCAATCCGGGCCCCGCGTGAGGGCAGAGGCGTGCGCCGGGGGGGGGTCTGGATATCGTGACGAGAGAGAGAGGGGGGGGCAGGGGCGACTGCCACTGACCATAGTCATTCCCGGGCCCCATGTGCTGGTCATTAGGAGGTGTTTGAGCTCTTGGCCGACTGACACTTCCTGGACGTGTAGCGACAACAATGTGTAATACTTGACTTCAGGGGGAGACAACGGGGTGCAGGAGTTGTCTTAAATTGTTGGAGATTTTGACAAGGGCTGAGTGCTGGCTGCGGTTGTTTGTTTACTTGGACACGGTTTTATTTGGTTTTGTCATCAAGAGGGGCGGGAAGGGGGGGGGCTTGTATATTTCTAGAAGCGCCTCCAGTGGCGGATCATTGAGAAGAAGAATCAGGGAGAGGGGAGGGAATAGGTTAGATAACCAAAACAGACTTTCAGTTAAAGATCCATATATGTATTTTAATTCAACTGGTTTTGTTTTAAACATTTATTTATGTATGCATTTATTTATTTATATGTTTATTTATATGTTTATTTATATGTTTATTTATATGTTTATTTATATGTTTATTTATATGTTTATTTATATGTTTATTTATATATCTTTGCTTGCTGTTCATGTGTGTGATATTATTAGGAAACGAGTGTATCGCCTTTCAAAAATGACGGAAGTTTTCAAAATAAATATATTTCTGCTGAAATCTATTAATTTTGAAAAAATACACATCAGAATAAAAAAAATGTAATACAGAACTTTCATTTAATTAATTTATTTTAATTTTATTCCTTTATTTTCATGTTGAACAATTTCATGGCGACGTTCGAAAATAGTTATTTTTGGTGCAGTAATTTTTTTCAAAGCCTTTTTTTTTAGCGGTGCGCTTTATTCTAAATTAGTAGCGTTGCGGACGGACATACATAGCAAATTATGTATAATATATTGATGATGGCCTGTGCATTCATTGACCTCTTACATGTTATGTTGATTTTGTCATTGTTGGTTTTGTCAGTGTTGGTTTTATCATTGTTGGTTTTATCATTGTTGGTTTTATCAGTGTTGGTTTTATCAGTGTTGGTTTTATCAGTGACATTAAATTTGAAGTCGATTGAATTTAATCATTTTGTGATGGGCGGAAGATTTACGGTGGTTTTATTTCTGGTTTAGATCTTAAAAATATCATATGTGAGAAAATACTGTTTCATTCCCTTGCATTTTATACACAGAAATGTTTTTGAGGGTGTTCAGCACGAAAATCTCTATTCTTGTTTCTCTGTCGCTATTGGTTTTTAAAGAAACTAAATTTGAAGAGCAAAGCTTAGAATGTATTGTTGCAATCTACGCAGTTAGAAGTTAAGGATCAATATTCCATTTTCGTGTCCAATTTAGGTTTGAAAATCACAATTTAATTGATTGTCTTCGCTTCGATTAAAATATAACGAAGAAAGAACAATTAATTCTAATTTAGAAATACAACACAAAGATAACTTAATACAACCCTCAGATAGACATAATGATAAAAACACTTTTCTTATTCCGTATGCAAGAACAAACACATACAAGTTTTCCTTCTTCCCGTCCGAAATTCGGGCGTGGAATGGGTTGCCTGAAGAATCCAGGAAAACCAAAACTTTATCAACATTTAAATCTCTAATAAAAATGCAGGACTAAACACAAACCATAGATAAGCGTAGGACGCAATAATCTTCTGTATAGAAGGAGCGTCTGTAAACAGATAAGATAAGATGAGATGGATAAATTCAGACATACTTTGTAAAAGTGTTTATATGTAAGGATACGTGATAAAAAATTAAGTTTCATAAGGGCTAGTCTTGAGTTGTGAGGATTTGGGGGCGATTTACCCGGGGGCAAACATTATCGGGGTTGCGAAATCGCTTTAAATTTATTTATTTTTTAAATAAAATTAAAAGTAACTTAACCTTTAATAAATGACGTCACGCGACTTTGAAAGATTTTTTACCCCCCCTCCCCCTCGTCACACGTCGTCACAAAAAGTTAGACCCCCCCTCCAATATGGCGTCACAAAGCTTACCCCCCCCCCATAAAACCGTATTTTCTATTTTCAAATCACTTTTTTGACATTTAAATCATGTATTCAGTGTAAGGCTCCTCTCTTACATCGTACCACGCGTGAAGACATGTAAAACGTCATTAAATAAAGTGTCAACAATCAAATAGTTAAGTTTAACTTGCAATTTTAAAGTTGCGCGTTTTGATGTGACGTCACAGTACTTAAACAAAATAACCCTCCCCCTCATCACACATCGTCACAAATGGTGTACCCCCTCCCCCTCCCTCCCCTAGGTGCGTGACGTCATTTATGGACGGCCCCTTACGCCAGTCGTGATCATCGGGAGGAAGGCACTGCTGTCCAACTGTCCACTAGCCAGTCATGCTCACGTCCAATGTCCCCTTGCGCGGGGCGCTGACATCCCACGGTGCACCACTGGGGCACAGGTTCCAGCACGTGAGTGACAGATGCGAGGTTGGTGACCTGAAATGGGGTTGCAGAGAGATTTAATGTCTATGAAATGGTACCCTCCATAAACAAAAGACAGAGCGAGAACAGTTTGATAGTAACAATTTTTTTAAGACGGTGTCTTGGATGTCTCGCTATGGCTTTCGCCTTGTACTTAAAGAACCCCGAATTTCTATCTCACCGAAGAGGCTCAGAAACCAAGACCCAAAATAAAGACAGATGTCTTAGTTGTCTTTACAAAATCTCAATAGTATTCCTCTACACCCCTCGAAGACCGTCGTTAGAACCACCGGTCAATAGTCCGGGGTCACCGGTCAATAGTCCGGGGTCACCGGTCAATAGTCCGGGGTCACCGGTCAATAGTCCGGGGTCACCGGTCAATAGTCCGGGGTCACCGGTCAATATTCCGGGGTCACCGGTCAATAGTCCGGGGTCACCGGTCAATAGTCCGGGGTCACCGGTCAATAGTCCGGGGTCACCGGTCAATAGTCCGGGGTCACCGGTCAATAGTCCGGGGTCACCGGTCAATAGTCCGGGGTCACCGGTCAATAGTCCGGGGTCACCGGTCAATAGTCCGGGGTCACCGGTCAATAGTCCGGGGTCACCGGTCAATAGTCCGGGGTCACCGGTCAATAGCCCGGGGTCACCGGTCAATAGTCCGGGGTCACCGGTCAATAGTCCGGGGTCACCGGTCAATAGTCTGGGGTCACCGGTCAATAGTCCGGGGTAGACAAAACAAGATTCATATACACAGATGCGAGTTCTTAAGCGTAAAGGAGTTTGTCAGAACCTCGTGGTGAAGATGCCGTTGCAGACGAAACGACAGTTGTCGCGCGAGAATTTCTGATGAGGTGTGTGTGCGTGTCTGTGGTGGTAGTGGGTGGGGATGTTTGTGTGTGTGTGGGTGTGGGTGTGTGTGGGTGGGTGGGTGGGTGGGTAGGTGTGGGAATTAGTGGGAATGTACGCCTCATTATCACGTGATGAAAGATTTCGGCCAGGTACAGGTGTTCCTTCTAGAAAGGAACGGAAGTGACGTGGCACGTCACAGGAAGTCTAGGGGTTAATAATAAAAGTCATGGGGGTTCTCCTTCATTGTTTTCTGCTGTACATACATCTCATAAGGGTCTTTCATGGGAGATTCTTTGGTGCGGGGAGGGGGGGAGGGGGGGAGGAAGTGGTTCTGTCCCATCGAACATCACATGTAAATTCAGCGGCGGAACTATAGGGGGTCACTGATTGGGGGGATTGTCTCGGGGACTACTAAAGAATGGAGTCGCTCCTGATTTGCAGGGAGGACGGATGGAGTAGAGAGTCGCTGCGTAGGACGATGTATAGTTGTAGCTGCTCTCACGGCGAACACAGGGTCTGGTATAAGAAAGCCAAACAAAACGGAGAAGAATTCACGAGAAACAATCGCTAATTGGTTCAACTTACCTCAAGTTGTGGCCAAGTTTCTTGACTTCAAAGCTGACTCAGTGACCAGTAACTTGTCTGTAGGGCCCAGAAGTCAGTGACCATTAACTTGACTGAGAGACCAGGGAGTCTTGGACCATTAAGATGAACACCAATGAGTTTTTGGAGTTGATCGTTCTTCTGATAAGTTAACATGATGAGCAATAAGTCAACTTGTTGACCGATAGGCCAACTTGATGACCGATAGGCCAACTTGATGACCGATAGGCCAACTTGATGACCGATAACTCAAATTGATGAACGATGAATGAAAATGATGGCTGATGAGTCACCTTTATGACTGATGAGTTCACTTGATGGCATATGAGTTGACTTGATGACTGATGAGTTGACTTGATGACTGATGAGTTGACTTGATGACTGATAAGTTGACTTGATGACTGATACGTTGACTTGATGACTGATAAGTTGACTTGATGACTGATGCGTTGACTTGATGACTGATAAGTTGACTTGATGACTGATAAGTTGACTTGATGACTGATACGTTGACTTGATGACTGATAAGTTGACTTGATGACTGATGAGTTGACTTGATGACTGATAAGTTGACTTGATGACTGATACGTTGACTTGATGACTGATGAGTTGACTTGATGACTGATGAGTTGACTTGATGACTGATATGTTGACTTGATGACTGATATGTTGACTTGATGACTGATAAGTTGACTTGATGACTGATGAGTTGACTTGATGACTGATAAGTTGACTTGATGACTGATAAGTTGACTTGATGACTGATAAGTTGACTTGATGACTGATAAGTTGACTTGATGACTTACAAGTTGCCTTGATGACTGATGAGTTGACTTGATGACTGATGAGTTGACTTGATGACTGATAAGTTGACTTGATGACTGATAAGTTGACTTGATGATTGATAAGTTGACTTGATGACTGATAAGTTGACTTGATGACTGATAAGTTGACCTGATGACTGATAAGTTGACTTGATGACTGATAAGTTGACTTGATGACTGATGAGTTGACTTGATGATTGATAAGTTGACTTGATGACTGATAAGTTGACTTGATGACTGATAAGTTGACTTGATGACTGATAAGTTGACTTGATGACTGATGAGTTGACTTGATGACTGATAAATTGACTTGATGAGTTGTGCAATGCAGTAGGACCCCTTGATTATGAGTCTTATGAGAGAGTTGAACCAGACGTTTCACTCGAAACATTTTGAAACCCTTTCTTGGTGCATTTGTATGTGTCTTAACTTCATCCTTTATTACGTTACGTTTCCAGATAAAACTGATATCCTAAAGAAGCGAGCATGCGGTTTGTCATTGACTTTGTGAACTTTTAGCGAAAATCTCTTTCAGTATTCGGCTATTTTTTGCCTTTTTTTGTGTCCATGGCAATAACAAGTGGATGGTTAGACGTAAACCATGGATAAGTGTAGGACGCAATAATCTTCTTATAGAAAGGAGCGTCTGTAAAAGATAAGATAAGATAGGATAAGATAAGATAATATAGGATAAGATAAGATAAGATAAGATATGATATGATAAGATAGGATAAGATAAGATAGGATAACATAAGATAGGATAACATAAGATATGATGCCATAAGATCTTTAAAATGTTATACCAACCCACCGCTCAAACAAAGAGTGTCTAACTTAACCCTTAAGGCATGTCAGTTTGCCGATTAATTTTTAAAAAAATTATTTATTTTTTTAAAAATATTCTTTATTGACCTTGTCTCGGAATGTAGAGAAAGCCGGGAGATAACCTCTAAGGTCCCCGCATGCGCACCGGCACCCAGTTTGAGTTGCAAAGGTCGAAGGTAGATCAGAATCCATCTTAAGTGTTTGTATTTTGTTATACGAGATGGTGGGAGTGGGAGGGGGGTACATTTCTAAGGTGTTTGCATTCTCTCAGAGAATGTGTCGTCTGATACGAAACGTCCAAGGGAGACACACCGCGCAACAAATAATAGCTAATTGGCTCCCCTGGAATATGAACATAGGTGGCGTCGGTAGGTTCTGCGCCACGCGGGGCGGACAAGGCATAACCTCATCCCTTCTTCTTCAGGGAAAGGCGCAGCTGTAGGCCGAGAGGTCTCCCTTCTATATAAAAGTGCTGCCCCGGGGCCATTGCCCCATTAGATTCCCTCATAGTAACGCAATGTTGCCCCTCGTGTAGAAATGTCCAAGAAAGGAATTCACAGACTGAGGCAATGTACGCCTCAAAATTCGCAGATATGTGATTATAAAACATTTTTCAAATCAAAACAAAAATTCATTTCAGTAAGGTTATTCAATACATTTGTAAATTTAAGAATCCTATATAATAAAATGCTATGTTCCGTGAGGTCATCGATAGCGATTAGTCCCTCAAACACTCCTACCGCCAATCATATTGAACACGTTTACGCTGACGTTCAAACGAGTTATTTTTGGTGCAGTATTTCTTCCAAGACTTTATTTTGAGTTATGCGCGTTGGGATTTATAGTAAAAAGCTCTGTTTTTACAGTTATTTATTTTAACTATAATGAATAGTATTTTTGACGTGATGCACATGTATGCCGGTCGACCGGCTGTTGGAGGGGAGTTACAACATGCCACCGAACGGTGACGGAACGTCCTTGAACGTCCTTGAACGTCCTTGGACGGGCTTTGGTGCTCGTAACACATAAAATCACAATGTGATAAACATCTCAGTCAGTATAGTTGTCTCAGTCAGTTTAGTTGTCTCAGTCAGTATAGTTGTCTCAGTCAGTATAGTTGTCTCAGTCAGTATAGTTGTCTCAGTCAGTATAGTTGTCTCAGTCAGTATAGTTGTCTCAGTCAGTATAGTTGTCTCAGTCAGTATAGTTGTCTCAGTCAGTATAGTTGTCTCAGTCAGTATAGTTGTCTCAGTCAGTATAGTTGTCTCAGTCAGTATAGTTGTCTCAGTCAGTATAGTTGTCTCAGTCAGTATAGTTGTCTCAGTCAGTATAGTTGTCTCAGTCAGTATAGTTGTCTCAGTCAGTATAGTTGTCTCAGTCAGTATAATTGTCTCAGTATAGTTGTCTCCTTCAGTATAGTTGTCTCCTTCAGTATAGTTGTCTCAGTCAGTATAGTTGTCTCAGTATAGTTGTCTCAGTCAGTATAGTTGTCTCAGTCAGTATAGTTGTCTCAGTCAGTATAGTTGTCTCAGTCAGTATAATTGTCTCAGTCAGTATAATTGTCTCAGTATAGTTGTCTCCTTCAGAATAGTTGTCTCCTTCAGTATAGTTGTCTCAGTCAGTATAGTTGTCTCAGTATAGTTGTCTCAGTCGGTATAGTTGTCTCAGTATAGTTATCTCAGTCAGTATAGTTGTCTCAGTATAATTGTCTCAGTATAGTTGTCTCAGTATAGTTGTCTCAGTCAGTATAGTTGCCTCAGTCAGTATAGTTGTCTCAATATAGTATAGTTGTCTCAGTATAGTTGTCTCAGTATAGTTGTCTCAGTATAGTTGTCTCAGTCAGTATAGTTGTCTCAGTATAGTTGTCTCAGTCAGTATAGTTGTCTCAATAAGTATAGTTGTCTCAGTATAGTTGTCTCAGTATAGTTGTCTCAGTATAGTTGTCTCATTATAGTTGTCTCGGTCAGTATAGTTGTCTCAGTCAGTATAGTTGCCTCAGTCAGTATAGTTTTCTCAGTCAGTATAGTTGTCTCAATAAGTATAGTTGTCTCAGTCAGTATAGTTGTCTCAGTCAGAATAGTTGTCTCAGTCTGTATAGTTGTCTCAATCTGTATAGTTTTCTCAGTCAGTATAGTTGTCTCAATCTGTATAGTTTTCTCAGTCAGTATAGTTGTCTCAATAAGTATAGTTGTCTCAGTCAGAATAGTTGTCTCAGTCAGAATAGTTGTCTCAGTCTGTATAGTTGTCTCAATCTGTATAGTTGTCTCAGTCAATATACTTGCTGTAATAAAATTCTTCCAGTTTTTGTGTATTTTGTTCTCTTTTTAAAAAATGAAGTAAGTCTATTAAATGAAGGACGTTTTTCAGCAAATTCTACAGGCTACCTAATGTTACTAAAAACTGATGAATTTATTTGAAACAGTTTTAAATTTCTGTTACTTTTTAAAAAAATTGTATATTTATTTATTCATTTTATTTGAACAAACTCTAAACATGAATGTTTTTTTGTAATTTTTTGGAGTTGGAGTTAGTTTTGTGCCGCGTAACTTTTGCAAAAGTTTTTGCATTTAACTCCGCAAGGCCTTGTAGCCTTGTAAATGTTTGTTTTCAACTTCTCTTGTTTCCGATTGACAGTCGCGTTTCTGTACTCTAAGGATGAGAGCATCGACAAACTCTATAAGGCCCCACTAGACATCCCCTACTCCCACTCACCAAACTAACGTCTCGGACTCTTGAGACCCTTCGTAAATGTCGTAGTGTGTTATCTCTTCAGAGTCAAAGCGGACTCCCTCCCCCTTTTCACCCCACCCCGTCTTTACACACACTGCAAGACCGCTCATGTTTCTTTTGTTCTTCCAGACGGGCCCCGTGCATTCCTGCCAGCGTGACTATCCCGCCCTCGACTCCTCATCGGCCAGGACGCCCAGCGCCATCACCGCACGCCCGCCACGAGCACTCTCGAGCCACCGTATGACGGGTGTCAACGTCTCCGACTTGCGGCCAATCCGGAGCCTCCAACCCCGCGGACTCACGGCCACGCCTTCCGCCCCACCCCTGCAGCGCTGGCCGCGGGAGGTAACGCCTCTCAGCTTGCTCCCATTGGTTCGCTCGCCATGCACGCGGGATCCCCCTCCCCTCGCTGTCCGTCAACTGCGGACCAACCGGAGCGGCCGTGACAGCTTTGTTTATCCCTGAAGAGTTATTGTGAAAAAAGGAAGTGGGAAGGGGAGGGGGGAGTTTATCAGCGCTGCCCGCTGGTTGCTCCAACAGACGTCCATCCCGTAACCCGCCTTGCCAGGGTTCTATAGCAATCGGACCAGGGAGAGAAGAGGACTCCGTCCAACTGTAAACACACCGAGACCCTAGTCGTCGGCTTCGCCCCCGCGCGCCCGTCGCTCTGTTCACTTCACAATACGACTCGCTGATAGTAACCCTGGGCGGCCTGGAGACCGGCCGACTTCAGCGATAGCTCCCCGCCAGCTGATGCTGTTTCACCTACAGCAACGCCAGCAGCAGCAACAAGGACTATCGCCACCAGCAGCGGTAATGTGGACAGGAGGGAAAAAAACAATCACAACAACAGAACAACCAACTTTCTGTGTCGCCGCCGATTATTCCAACTGTGTTATTTGATGTGTTTCGTGTGTAGTTCTGACCGCACCTCGCAGCACGTTGGTTTGTCTCTACACGCCGGAGATGATACTGAGTACCTCATATTTACCACACGTGTTCAGTTAAGTAGTTCTCACATTTCCACGGCCTTTGAACCTCGCCTGGATGTCATTTTACCTGCAACTTACCTGGCATATACTATTTTTCTTTCTTTCCTATTTGTGCCGCTCGCAAGTGAGCCTATTTGATGTATTGTAACGCCGCGCAAACGACGGCTTCGACATAACACTTATCGACTTAGAAATTGCAGCTTTCACCACCGAGTCGAGTGGTGCTGTCGGCCTCGGCTGTGCTGCTGTGGCCGCGGAAGGCTAATTGGCTAAGTTGTATCCTCTAAACGCATTCAGGGAGAAAAGCAAACATAACGATCAATAAATATTTTAAGTTTTTCCAAACTAAACAAAATTACCGAACGGCTTGCGGTAACGGATATCTGTTAAATGACTTGAAGCGTGGGGGATAGAAATTCCCTTCATGATATCATCTATGACAATGATACTTCCCTTAAGAGTTACGCCTTGACACCGGCGACATTCTGTAACGGTCGGTTGTGTTACGCGGTGTTCTGAACGGATTGTGTGTGTGTGTTCACGCAGACGATATTATTGGCCGTTGGTCTACACACAGAAACACACCGGAACCCGAGGACTTCAAGTATCGCCTTGTTCTCATCACTGGCCTGTTCTTCAACAGGCGGAGTTTTTTTCTTTCTTTTATTCATGGGGATATTCTCTTGAAGGTAAGTTCATTTTTTCAATTCATATTTTTACTTTTAGAACTTAAAAAGTTGATATTACCAACACGATTTAATAAGTTGAAGCGTTTAAGCTTAAGGGCCCACGGAGCTTTTGTAGTAAGCACATACAACAAAATCAACAACCTTAGCGGCTGTACCGAGCTAACCGTTGTACATGTTATATCGGTGATCAGCTGTACCCATTTTAACGACTGTACCATTCCTAACGTGTTTACCAGCCGTACCCACGGTACATATGATACCGACTGTACTATTTTACCTATTCGAACGTCTGTACCTTTTCTAACCATTGCTCGGGCATTACCGACGGCACACGTTATACCGACGGCACACGTTATACCGACGGCACACGTTATACCGACGGCACACGTTATAGCGACGGCACACGTTATACCGACGGCACACGTTATACCGACGGCACACGTTATACGACTGTACCAATTCTACCTTACTGTAACAACCCTACTACCTTTTGTAACAACCTTAACACAACGTCCACCGCTCTCAATGTACTGTGTATAACTGACCCCCCCCCCACTAACCATATCTGTGTATTATCTGTACTTTCTGTAACGATCAATACCGTTTATAACCAATTGTGCCAACCATGTTGGTTCTACCAACAAACGTGAAGACTTACAAGCGTAATACTAAGGAAGGGGTTGAATAATGTAACTAAATTTAAAACAACAATGTCTACATAAATATTTGTAAATAAATAACAATATTGATGTGAATGAATTGTTCTTTAAAAAAAAATTATTTAAAAGTTCCAACAAAAAAAAATTACTAAAATAAAACAAAAATTTCGGATAATATCATGTCCAAAATTTGTTGAAAATTTATTCTGTTATTAAATAAATTGTCACTTGCCTCGGCTAAAAACAGCTAGGTGTGGGCTATAGAAATATTGCTTAATAGCTTATTGCCAATTACCTTAAAAATATTATCTTCGCCTTACTTGTGTGAGTACAATAAGTTCAAGTATTGCAGCTTAAATAATCGTAGTGTATAAACACTGGGGTAGAAGTTATGCCAGACCAACAACAATAGCAATACATGTATTTGTGTCGTTGTTTAAAACAAGAATTTGAAGATAGCTTTGGGATTGTGAAAAAAAACAACAACAAAACATCACAATAATTATATGATTTTAATTACACAAATAATAATAATGACGATAACAATAGTAATGTCAGTATATTAATAATATGAACAGAAAAATAATGTTTTCGCAAAAATAATAATAATAGCAATGCGAAAATAAATAGAAGAAATAATCATAAAGATAACAATGCTACAGGTTTCTATTACTACCACTACTACTATTCAAATAATAATAATATAAAAATAATAAAAACATAATAATAATATAAAGATAATAACAAACATAATAATAATAATAATAACAAACATAATAATAATAATATAATAATAATAACATAAAAAATTATAAAAATTAATTAATAATAAAAGTAGTTTGGAGTATGAGTATGGGGACGCGGTGGTCGAGTGGCAGCGCACTGGACTGTCGTACCGATGGTCACGGGTTCGAATCCGTGTGAAGGCAAGGGTTTGTTCCCGGGGCCTAGGGCGTCCCTGAGTCACCCCGCTCCGAATGGGTACCCAACTATATGTAGTTAGGCGGCTGGGTAATGCGTGGAACCCACAAAGCCGTGGCCTGTGAACGCTGCATCACTTGCCAACAGATCATCTGTCATGGTCTGTGGACGCAACTATCTTCTGCATAGAAGGAGCGTCTGTATAGATAAGATAAGATAAGATATGGAGCACGCAAATATCATACCAGGAAAGTAGTTTCAATGGAACAAAAATCATAAACAAAACGCTATTTATTAAAACTATTCATGCGAAAGAACACACGACATTCTAAATTCTATAATTTCATGGATTTACATCCAGCTACTGAAGGAGACGGATGGATATGCTGTCACTACATTGAATAGATCCATAAATACATTTGAAAATATCCCACATTCCTTGATTGCACCTTGAACATAGTTCCTGGTACTGCTATCGTTGCGGTCACTTGCTGTACCTTACCACTTACCGATCCTTGTTTTTTACTAGTTTGACATTACGAGAATTGATGAAATGGAAAAGGGCTTTAATAAAAGTACAAGGGACACAACCCCCCCTTTTTTTTCTGGGTTCTCTAATGCTGACTTCAGAATGTTTTCAATCATTTTCTCAAACACACTAATAGTTTCTTCCTTTTTCAAGACAATATTCAATCAATATGAATGGAATGCGTTGTAAGGAAAGCTGACGTATGCGCTACCTGTTTCTTGCTTTAAGACAGAACCGATCGTTCAGGTGATTAAAATTGACAGCTGTAATGGCAAAGGACCAAAAACATGAAATTAATTTACAAAATGTGGGCGAGACTGCAATCAGGTGTATAGATTAGTAGATGGCTCACTCACGCCCTGTTACCATGTTATCCATCTACTAACTTAATTTAGAAGGAAAGAGAACCTATATATTTTGTGACAGTGTTGTAAAAAAATAATTTAAATAATAAAGAAATATAATATACAGAAAGGAGAAAGCCCATATATAGCTGAAAAAAAAAGAAAACAATTGTTAAACCATTAGTTCAATAATAAATGCTAAAATTTTATATTTAAAAAAAGGATTAATGAAAACTTTGACAAAATACAATTGAGCTGAAAATTTTAAAAAAGATTGTATTGGTATACATTTTTTTATCCATTTTAAAATTACTGTCAAAAACATAATATGATCTCTATCTGAAAATAATTTTTTTTAATTCTTTAAATGTTAAACAAAATATATCGCGGCGCGGTCAGATTCCAAAAAAATCTCGAAACTCTCGTTATACAATCTTGTGAATGTATGGGCAACGGGAAATTGTTAAAACATTTTAATAAAGATTCAGGCTAACACCAACTTTGCAATCAAAGAAGAACTGAATTCCCCCCGGGCCCACTCAGCGACTTTTGATTAGTTGAAATTTTTCTCTGTTTAGGAATTGATACCCGATTAGTCCAGACCCGTTACTGGCCGTTACTAGCCATTGCGAATTATTTCAAAATTGAATGACGTTTACCGCAATTAAATCAGACACATCGAACTGTTGCTTTAATCACTAATAGCTTAATAGATAGAATCGTTGCTGGCAAAGCGTAGTGAATCCACGGAGGGGATTTCATTGTTACTCATAATCACTGGAAGGATAGATGGATATATCCAGAATTATCCACGGGTTTAAAGAATGTTTGTAAGGAAGCGGTCGCCTGTGTTTAGGGCATGTCACGACGGAATCGTGTCTTGTTGGGCACTGCGTGTTTATTATTTATCAACTACACCACTGCTTACTGCGGTTGGGGTAGGAGAGCTCTATTCCCAGAAGTCCCTGCTCACCTTTTCGTGTCAACAACCGATCATTTCAACTGTTTCCATGGGACAATTTTTTTAATCGTGTTCTTCAAAGAAAATTCATTCCGTGTACCAAAGCTGATTCTCTAGATTATAGTTCTAGACGTTATTTTGAGTGCGTACGTGATCACGCGCATTGTGGGTGAACGCGGCAAATGAAAGCGCTTCACGGTGCGCAATAGTGATGGACAACGTCATCTCTTAGATGATAAAATAACGGTACATGAATATAATAATACATCTATTTTTAATTTTTATAAACAAATATATTTTAAATTAATTCATTTTAATTTCAAAAGCTCTGTTTTTTTCCCCTATAGGTTTAAAACGCTTTCCGTTATGACTTCCGTTTAAATGTAAGTTTAAGAAAATCGGTTTTGATGTAGGGCACTTCAAAAATTAACTAAATAACACAATTCATTTGTTACATACCCCAAATTCATTTCTTAAATGTTTTAATTAACTTAATACTTAGCACAATTCACCTGCCAAATAGAAAAAAAATCATTTGTTATAAATAGCACTATTTGTTAAATATTTTAATTTAATTTGCAGCCTTGCACAATTAACTTGTCGAATAACACAATGCATTTTTCAAATAGCATTACTCATTTGTTACATAATAATTATTTATTTATTTACACAGTGCAGTAACCCAGTCAGCAGGCAGCTGTGTCCACATCGCTTCACATAATAATAGTAACACGCATATAAATTATCAATGTATTCACCGTGTAACATTTATATCCTAACTACAACATCTAATGACAGTATGGTAAATATATTAACACACCTACAATTATAAATGCTCTCAATGTCAAACATTCCTATCCTAACTACAACTTACAATGACATTACGGCGCACACAATCTACGTTTATCATATAAAGAAATGCTTGGTTGTTTAAATGACACTATACAGTATTATACAGTGGATTGATGGCACAATTCATTCGGTACATATCACAATTTTTTTGTGAAATACAACTTTTGCATTGATCAAACACCACAATTAGTTGGCGAATAGCACAATTTATTTTTTAAACCCAGCAACCACATGAAAGGCATGGAAGGGTTATGAAAATTTTAAAAAAAGAGGGGGGGGGGTGTAGTTTTGTAAATTACATTCGACTCGTGAGAACGCGGTGCCGTTGTCCGACCATCCGAGTGTTTACGGTAACGCTTCCACTTTGCTTGACTTGACCCCATTACCCTCGTCCATCACGCCAACATTCCAGGCCCTCGAGGCCTTAAACAGCGCGGCCGGCAGCTGACCGCAGCATTTCATGGGGACCTCACAATAGTTCTGGACTTGACTGGACATGAATGAACGCTATTTGCACTCCCTCCCCCCCCCCATCTCTCTCTCTCTCTCTCTCTCTCTCTCTCTCTCTTTCTCCCTTTCCATCTTGGTCCATACGTCTCTCTCTCTCTCTATCTATATATCTGACTATCTCATTTTCTCTTCCTCTCTCTCCCTCTTCCCCCCCCCTCTCTCTCTCTCTCTCTCTCTCTTAGCGGCCCGTCTTATAGTTAACCAAACAGTGTCAGCATTCTTCAAGATCATTTACGCATCCCAACTTAAAAGTATTGTCAAAATTTGAGATTACTATAACGTAACACACACAAAACACAGCTCACTTGACTTTACAACAACAACAAAATCTGGCCAACACCTTCAGAGCCGCTCAAACAAATGTATCAATAACAAAACTAATCTGGTGCTCCGCCCAAACAACGGCCGTGAGACATCAATTCAAATTCAACACAATCGTTTTCATGTACCGAACATCCCAGCCATGCACTCAGATAATAACTGAATGTATCTCCGTCTTACCGACCACCACTATGAATATTTAAACCTAAACCATTCAATTATTTTTAGTTTGTGAATTAAGACAAGGATGATCTGAAGATTAAAAAACCTTGTTCAAAAATTGGCGCCCGCGCTTCAAACAAAGACTCCAGTTTTAAGCTGTGTATTTCGTGACTAATTTAATAATGATCAGTTAAACCCAGTAATAATCTTCAGTTAAACCCAGCAATAATCTTCAGTCAAACCGCATTCGGTTTTAATAAACTTTCAATTGTATTCAATATAATAAATTTATGTACCGACAACATCTAAACTAATAAACTTGAATCGAATCGCACGTAATCTTATAAATTAAGTTCAACTGTATTTAATCTATTAAAATTTTGCTTAGACATCATCTATAATAAAAGGCTATGTTCCGTGCGGTCATCGATAGCGATTGGTCCCTCAAACACATACGACTCCTACAGCCAATCATATTGAACACGTTTACGCGGACGTTCAAAACGAGTTATTTTTGGTGCAGTATTTCTTCCAAGACTTTATTTTGAGTTATGCGCGTTGGGATTTATAACAAAAAGCTATGTTTTTACGAGTTATTTATTTTAACTATAATGAATAGTATTTTTGACGTGATGCACATGTAATGCCGGTCGAGACGGCTGTTGGAGGGGAGTTAGAACATGCCATCGTGCGGTGGCGGAACGTCCTTGGACGGGCTTTGCTGCTCGTAAAATATAAAATAATCAAAATTGTCTTTTTTTTTCTGCTTTGTAAGCCGCCATCTGCCCCATCAACGACGACAATCATTAAGTTATCTTTAACTAACTCACCACACCCGTCTCTGCTCTCACCGATAGAGTTGATGTAACTTGCTCAACTCTCGCTGATATACTTGGTACAAGGCATTCAACATGTAGGAGAATCGTCGGCATTGTGGGCATTGTCAGCATTGTGGGGAACGTGCAGATGAACTAGACGCGATTCCACCGTTTACCTGAATAAATCCCCTTCTTCAGTTGAAATCATGTCGTTTCCGTCGTTTGTTATTCACACACATTCTCATTAAAGCCATGGGCGAGTTCACCACTGGGGCAGCACCCCCACCCCATCCCCGATCTCTGTCCGCCTTACGCCTCCGAAGCTATCACTGGACATCGTTAGAGACGATCAATTGTTTCTGATGTATCTGTTTCATCGTTGAAACGTGTTGTTTTAAAAATATACTTTTAAACAAAAGGAATTGTTATTAACACTTTTCGGCAAGAACAAATCTTTTCGCCTTTATAATATGTTGAGAAGAGAATTCTGAAAATTACGAAATTTTTAAAACTAATTAAAAAAATACATGCAATGTTAAAAAAAAATTCACTTATTTTATGTTTGAATTAACGTTAGCTATACTCTAGACTAAATTTGTGTAGCCATGATTTAACTATTTCTTTCTTGTAACGATTAGCATTAACTTTATTCTGTAATTACACGGTGTTAGGATATCGCTAGAAGCTAGGGATCAAACCAAAACCGGAAGTTACGTAAACATGTTGCCGGTCTACAGTTTTTGTTGTGGTTTTTTTAAAGAGAAAAGAGAAAACAGGGGCAAGGGCATATGGTGTGTTTGAGGTGGGTAGTGTGTGTGTAATGTGCGTGTAATGTTTATAGTGCGTTTGTTGCAGGTATATTGTGTGTAATACATGTAATGTGGGTAGTGTGAGTATGTAAAGATGTGTAGTGTACGTGTAGTATGTGTGTTGTGTTTGATATGTGTGTGCAATTTATGTGTGTAGTGTGTGTGTGCAATGTGTGTGTTGTGTGAGTGTAATGTGTGTGTGTGTGTGTGGAATGTATGTGCATGTAGTGATTTTGTGTAGTATGTAGTTTTTTTTAAATATTTTGTGTTACTTGTGCCCCTTCTCATGGTAAAAACAAACAACAACCCTAGTGTCCCTAGGTGACCTAAAAATGCCACCCCACAAAATAACTGGGAAAAGAATGGTAACACCCGGGGAATGGGGGGGGGACTAATTTCCTGCACTCTTACCAGACACACGACGCTCCCACCTCTCAATTTAACAATTTAAACACCATAACTGAAACAGCAAACAACAAAAAAACGCATTTATGTCGGTGGTGTAAAGCTGTTTGTTGTGTTCAAGCGCCTTGCGCGCCAATATTTTATTATCGCAGCTATCTTAAAATTACCGTCTTTCATTTCCAATGGTGGTAGTTAATCATCGTAAATGCAACTTTTATCATTATTTTCTGACAGCTCATTAATTATCTCTATACCAAAATACTTTTAAAAAATGGCTTTGTGCCCCCCACCCACACCCCGTTTTTCTAAACCAAGAAGAGCCAACTTCAGCCTTCTATTAGACCATGGCTACCTAACTTAGACCTAACTTAGACCTAACTTAGACCTAACTTAGACCTAACTTAGCGCCGTCCGCTGTCGCTAAAAAATCCAGCATATTTTGTTTTTGTGGGCCAACGTCAGCCACTGTTAGCCACCCGCTTGTACAGGAGCCACCGAAACCGCGAATGTTCAGTGATGTGGAACTCTAGCTTAATATGTCATCTTTAATGTCAACCACTTCCAGGGGTATTCCGAGGTTTTCGATTCTGAAATTGGATGGTGACGCATATTCTAATTATATCCGCCAAAATATCCAAATATTGTGTTGGCTAATCCAGCACACGCAGGCAGCCTTTACTGAACTCGTTATCGTATTTTTGAGTTCGCTGTTAATGATTATTATTTTTTTAAAATAAAGTTATCGTTTATTAGCAGTGATTCTGATTTAAACAGACAAATTTTGTTTTCACTCATATCCAATTATAAACAGTACTTCTCCAAACACGGTATAACACGAACGAGCACGAATATTCGATTCAGAACATAACATACTTTACCAAGAGCGACTGTGAGAGAGAATGCTTGTAGGACGAAAATCGTATGATGCACGATTTTCGGATACCACAACTTAATGGACAATTCCGAAAAGCACTTTCATGGTAAGATACTGTTAAAATCTGGAAGGATGGAACATGATAAACAATGCAAGATATCCCCCTCTTATTACCCCACATTACCTAATATTACCCCATATTACCCATCATTACTGCCCCCAGAGTCCCTCCGCACCAATTAATACCGTGGGATCAGTAATCAGTAATGCTGTATTATTTTCACCACATGCATAAATTAATGCGCCATGGTGGCAAGGGGCGCCACGGTGACATGGGCGCTATAGCGGAGAGGGGTGTCATGGTTAAAAGGGGCGCCATGGTGGTGACATCTGTTCCAGGAAGCCACCATGGCGTTCAAGATTCTCTCTCCGTCCGCATCTCTTAACGGCTGCGATAAACATCCGCTGTCTTGGGTTACCGCACGGGTGCGCGCCTGTCTGAACACATGTGCCGCACGGTGTGCGCCTGTCTGCACTCATGTGCCGCATCTTACGCAGACCTTAGAGAGGCTGCTCACGATGGAGGAAAGGGGGTGTGGCTGGACCATACACATTGTTTTGACATTAAAAGTGGCCAAAACTCTTCGATACGATACATGCAGGTCATTGTAACACTGTATTATATATAAACGTATCACTCCGTGCATCCACCGTTGTGGTGTCCTATAAAAACGTTAAGGGCTCCCTCCACCCACCGACACCCGACCCTTTAATGCACGGTTCTCACACTGTCAGAGGGAGGGGAAAAAAGAAACGTTTTACAGAAGTTGTTGCTCACCCTCAAAAATTAAGTGCGGAAAGAAAATATATTTTATTATGCTTAGTATCGGAATAAAGAAAAGACAATTCTTATATTTTATTAGCTGTTGCTTCCCTTTATACTAATCGATAAATTCTCATTTTAAATTACTTCACCCCTCACCTCAGGACTAAAAAAAAAGTTATCCAAATGCTTATACAAATTAATTTGGTTGAATGGTGTGCAATGATATTAAGTTATAGTTGCATTTAACGGCAATTTGTAATTAAGGTATAATGTAATGATGTCATTTAAAGGTAACAATAACGGTATGTCATGTTTTTTACAATGGCATGCAATTACGTTATATATATTACGTAGTACGATTATAGAACGCAGTGGTGGTATGTGGTGGTAGTTTGCAATATGTCATGTAATGGTGTTATCAGTGCTACGCGATGATGGTATGTATTGTGGTATGTGAAATAGTACGTTATGATGGTATGTGTGTGGTATGTGAAATAGTACGTTATGATGGTATGTGTTGTGGTATGTGAAATAGTACGTTATGATGGTATGTGTTGTGGTATGTGAAATAGTACGTTATGATGGTATGTGTTGTGGTATGTGAAATAGTACGTTATGATGGTATGTGTTGTGGTATGTGAAATAGTACGTTATGATGGTATGTGTTGTGGTATGTGAAATAGTACGTTATGATGGTATTCAGCTACAGTACATAATGGTGCATATGTAATTTGTAATGGAGATATTTAGTGGTTCTTTGTAATGACGCTATGAATGTACCGTGCATAGTATGCTTATCTAGTGACAGTTGTGTGGTAGGCTAATCTAGTGACAGTTGTGTGGTAGGCTAATCTAGTGACAGTTGTGTGGTAGGCTAATCTAGTGACAGTTGTGTGGTAGGCTAATCTAGTGACAGTTGTGTGGTAGGCTAATCTAGTGACAGTTGTGTGGTAGGCTAATCTAGTGACAGTTGTGTGGTAGGCTAATCTAGTGACAGTTGTGTGGTAGGCTAATCTAGTGACAGTTGTGTGGTAGGCTAATCTAGTGACAGTTGTGTGGTAGGCTAATCTAGTGACAGTTGTGTGGTAGGCTAATCTAGTGACAGTTGTGTGGTAGGCTAATCTAGTGACAGTTGTGTGGTAGGCTAATCTAGTGACAGTGTGTGGTAGGCTAATCTAGTGACAGTTGTGTGGTAGGCTAATCTAGTGACAGTTGTGTGGTAGGCTAATCTAGTGACAATTGTGTGCTCACCAGTTGACATGCGGTGGGGGTGGGGGGTGCACGAGGCATGTGGGTGTGGGGCTGGGTCGAGTGGGGGCGTTCACCAGTTTATGGCATGTTGAATAAGGCAGTACGAACTGGGTCAACCATATCTTCACATAATCCCAGCTTACGCATCTTAAAATCCGGCCAGCCACGACGACACATGGAGTTAATCTTGTATGTAGGTCAATCCATGCTGCAACCGGAGTTAGGAGCTTCTGTGAAGTTCATGCTACACATCGCATTTGATATGTTGGTGTGTTGATCTGTTGATGTGTTATGTGTTGGTGTATTGAAGTGTTAGTGGGCTGGTGTGTTAGTGTGGTAGTGTGGTGGTGTGTTGGTGTGTTAGTGTGTTAGTGTGTTGATGTGCTGGTGTGTTGATGTGCTCGTGTATTGATGTGTTGGTGTGAGTGTTAGTGTGCTGGTGTGTTAGTGTGCTGGTGTGTTAGTGTGGTAGTGTGTTGATGTGTTAGTGTGTTGATGTGTTGGTGTATTGGTATGTCGATGTGTTAGTGTGTTGTGTTGGTGTGGTAGTGTGTTGGTAGGTATGATGTGTTGTGTTGGTGTGGTAGTGTGTTGGTATGTTGATGTGTTGGTGTGTGAATTGATCTTGGAAACAATTAAGTCACTGTATAGTGGGAACAACTCCTAATTTTTTAAAATCGTTATCGGAACATCTTGGTGGGGATAAGCCCCAATTGTTATAACTGTCGTCTGCATGTGACGGTGAATCATTAAACTTTGAAACACTAGAGGATAGAAAAACAAAGATCTAAGTAGTAATAATCCGAACGGCTATTAAGCCTAACTTGGACATACAACACAACGATAACTTAACACAACCCTCAGATAGACATAGGGATACAAACGCTTTTCTTATTTCGTATGAAGACAAAACACATACACATTCTCGTTCTTCCCGTCCGGAATTCGTATGTGGAATGGGTTGCCTGAGTAAACCGGGAAATCAAACACTCTATCAACATTTAAAACTGTAATAAAAATCATAAACTAGATATAAGTCATGGATAAGCGTAGGACGCAATAATCTTCTGTATAGTTTGAGCGTCTGTAACAGATAAGATAATATAATGTAAGGATAATTGCTATTTGTTTTCTTTATTACATAAAACACTTTTCGTGTACTAAAATAAAATTCGTTCACAAGAATATAATCTCAAATCCCAATATATGGAACACCCCTCCCGTCCACTCGTTTTCCCCAATTATTTTTTTAAAGTTTATAGGTGATGGAAAAATCATGCAATTTTCGTATGATATGATTCTTTAAATAAAGAAAAAAGTTTTACCCTCCCCTTTTCCTAAACGCCCAAATCACCTGATAGTGGCCCGTCATGTGACGACATCCCAACCCTTGCACCCCCCTACCCAGGATGGAATGCCCCTCATTACTACGATTGGATCGTGTCTTTTAGCATCACGGTGGGAAAAGTCGGTTATAGGGAATCCTGATAATGAGAATAACCCGATTCGCCCCAACGTGAGACAAGATGAGCCGCCGCGTGTACCAACATGTGGATGATGAGGTGATAGGGGTTAATACAAGAGTTATACGTCATACTGTTTTCACGTTAGGCCCGACGAACCACAAATAACAATTACGCGAATGGGTTGCATGTGGTCAATATTTGAGGATGGGGTGCCAAGGATTAATATTTGAGATTGGGGTGCCAAGGATTAATATTTGAGATCGGGGTGCCAATGGTTAATATTTGAGATTGGGGTGCCAAGGATTAATATTTGAGATTGGGGTGCCAAGGATTAATATTTGAGATTGGGGTGCCAAGGATTAATATTTGAGGATGGGGTGCCAAGGATTAATATTTGAGGATGGGGTGCCAAGGATTAATATTGGAGGTTAGGGTGCCAAGGATTAATATTTGAGGATGGGGTGCCAAGGATTAATATTTGAGGATGGGGTGCCAAGGATTAATATTTGAGATTGGGGTGCCAAGGATTAATATTTGAGGATGGGGTGCCAAGGATTAATATTTGAGATTGGGGTGCCAAGGATTAATATTTGAGGATGGGGTGCCAAAGATTAATATTTGAGATTGGGGTGCCAAGGATTAATATTTGAGGATGGGGTGCCAAGGATTAATATTTGAGATTGGATTGCCAAGGATTAATATTTGAGGATGGGGTGCCAAGGATTAATATTTGAGATTGGGGTGCCAAGGATTAATATTTGAGGATGGGGTGCCAAGGATTAATATTTGAGATTGGGGTGCCAAGGATTAATATTTGAGGATGGGGTGCCAAGGATTAATATTTGAGATTGGGGTGCCAAGGATTAATATTTGAGGATGGGATGCCAAGGATTAATATTTGAGATTGGGTTAACATTTAAAAACTAGGTTGTGCTGCGGCGCCCCCTTTTTAGGGCGCCTACGGCGCCCACCTTTTTCAAAAGCCCAACTAACTTGTCCTTGTATGATAAATACGTAATATTAAACTTCCTTAAATGTACACAAAGTATTTTATAATAGGGGTTGTAGGCCCAATTTTTTTTTGGATCAAAAGCCCAAGTAACTTATGCTTGTATGATAAATACTAAATATTCCTGAAATGTACACAAAGTATTTATATACTATTATTTTATAGTGCTAATCACTATCACCACACGATTTTTAAAACTAATTTTAGAATAATAATAATAATAATAATAATAATAAATTGATTATTTATATAGCGCTGTATCCCAGTAAGGAACTGGGCTCACAGCGCTTTACATGAAAGAAATAACATACTTATAAGTATTAAATTAACATTCATATCACAACAAACAAACAAATTACAATACATTATACATAAGCTACGTTAATCATTTACAAGAAATGTTGTTTCATCAATTTTAAAAATAAGTTGTGAAAAGATGTGTCTTAAGTGCAGTCTTGAAAGACTTGGTTGTTTGAATACTACGTATGTGTAATGGTAGAGAATTCCATTGTTTGGCTGCACAAAAAGAGAATGACCTTTCACCAAACGTTTTGGTGCGTGTCGTAGGAACAGAGAGAACGCGTGTGTCTGCAGAAGATCTTAGCTTGCGAGTGGGTGAGTAGACCGACAAAAGTTCAGTAAGATACGATGGGCATGAGTCCGAAAAGAAATTGTGACAGAGAACGGCCAGTTTGTAATCAATACGGGCTTGTATAGGCAGCCAATGAAGTGAGCGAAGAAGTGGAGTAACATGGTCATGTTTTTTTGCCTTGAGCACCAGTCTGGCAGCTGAATTTTGAACTTTCTGTATTCTTTCAATGCATTGTTTTGGCGCACCTGACAGAAGAGAATTGCAGTAATCCATACGAGCCAGTACAAGAGCACAGACTAGTGTTTTTGTGGCACTAACTGTTAAGTAATGACGGATTGAGCTGATCTGACGAATGGCAGTGTAGGCAGAGCGACAGATGTGATTGAAAGCAGCGCACCAAATTACTGCACCAAAAAAATAAATATTTTCGAACGTTCGCATGAAAATAATAGTGTGGAGGGTGTTTAATGTTAATCTGGAAACCAAAATGATTATGATTTGTAAGACTATATTTTCATTTTTTTTTAAAAAGAAGAGTGATGTCCCTTAGCGTTAGGCGTCACCCATAATTGAGCGTAAATATATATTTGAGATTGGGGTTCCAAGGGTTAATATTTAAAAATGGGGTGCCAGGGGTTGATAAGACAGTTTTATAACATACTGTTTTCAAGGAAGGTTTTAAAAAAAATATTGAAAAAGAACAAATAAAAATAAAAGCTTCTATAACATAATGAATTAACAATCCAACATGACATTTAAGAGACATTTACTCAATGCCCGCCTCCCTTGTGATGAACATGACATCTGTGGATTCAACACCAATGACAATAACTTTGTCATTCGTTTATCATCCATACAGAAGATTATTGCGCCGTTCGCTTATCCATCGTTTAAATTATGTTCAATCTGGTATTATTATTAGAGCTTTGGTCGTCGATAGTTTATTAATTATGATTTTAATGAGCCAATCATAATAACTTAGTAACAATCAAAGGATTATCATTGCAATGAGCCATTCATAATCATTTAGTAATGAGCCAATCATAATCATTTAGTAATGAGCCAATCATAATCATTTAGCAATGAGCCAATCATAATCATTTATTAATGAGCCAATCATCATTTAGTAACAATCAATGATTCTTAAAGTTCGTTGTAATTATTATTATTATTATTTTTATTATTTTTATTTTTTGTGTTGTTGTTTTTTTTGTTGGTTTTTTTTTGTTGTTGTTAAAACTGAAACCGTATTGATATAGTCATAAAGATATAGTTCCTCTACTTGATGAATGCCGTCTCTATTGAAATTTGATGTGTTGAAAATGAAAACGCTGTCCATTCAAAACTTACTTTATAAGAATTGTACGACACCCTAGCGCTAGAGAGATAAGGAATACACTGAGTTTTTTGTTTTTATAATCAACAGTGTCCAAAGCTTACATTTAAAATATTTTAAAATTTAAAATTTCCAGGTTTAAAAAAAATAGTTTTAAAAAAAAATATATATAAAGATTATTTTTGGGGGTATTTTTAGTGAAATACTAAAAAAAAATTATATCTAGGAATCATCGATAGATTCTTATATATCAGATTATAGATTTTATGTACGCTCATGATTTATAAAATGGATTATTGTTTATACATTTAATTACAAATTATGCATTACATTTTTGTTTGAATCAGGCTGTATACATTTCTAATTTATAATCTAATATGTTGGTAAGCTTAGAATTTTTACTATTACCTTACCCTAAAAAAATGTGTCTGTTCATTAATCTGATTGTTTGTTTGTTTTTATTTTCCAACTCTACCGAACGCATCAGATCCCAACAACGTGACGTCACACATTGGATTTTTTACACGACTACCCCGCTCAGCCCGGAGTTGTCTCCGCTCGAGAGGTGAGTTACTTCCCCTCCACCATGATGATCAACCCGTTCATGGACACGGGGCCCGGGGCGCACGGCCTCGCGCACGGCGCCCTCAAGCTCAGCCCCAGCAACCCCATGGGCGACCACCACACGGCCGGGCTCCACCACAACCAGTTCGCCGCCCCTGCCAACGGATACGGCATGGCGCCCCACGGCCACCACTCCCAGATCTCCAGCTACGCCGCCCGCGACTTCCTCATCCGCCGGGCCGAGCAGTTCGACACCGGCGGGGCCCACACGGGCATGTTCGGGGTCCCCTCCTCCGTCAGCATGGGGCTCCACACGCCCCACCACCCGGACGCCTCCGCTAGTCACGTGCTTTTCCCGGGCCTGGGCGACCCGGGGGCGGGCCACCACGTCAACAGTCAAATGTTCCCCTACCACCGCCCGGACCAGTTCAACCAGATGGGGCCCCCTCGATCGGACCACTTCGGGCCCCCTCAGCATTTAAATCACATGAACCCCATGGGCCACCACCGGATGAACATGGGCCCCCACGGGCCCGGGGCCTTCTACCCCGTTCATGAGGCACCCCATCAAGCAGGAGCACACGTGCCTCTGGGTGGACCAGGACCAGTCGGAGCCCAAGAAGCCGTGCAACAAGATCTTCACTACAATGCACGAGATCGTCACTCACATCACCGTCGAGCACGTCGGAGGGCCGGAGCAGGCCAACCACGCGTGCTACTGGCAGGGCTGTCCCCGGGACGGGAGGCCGTTCAAGGCCAAGTATAAACTCGTCAATCACGTCAGGGTCCACACGGGGCGAGAAGCCCTTCCCGTGCCCGTTCCCCTGGATGTGGTAAGGTGTTCGCCAGGTCGGAGAATTTGAAAATACACAAGAGGACACACACAGGTCTGCTTACGTGTCTGTTTATGTGTCTTTGTCTGTGTCTGTGCAGTATGCGTTTGTGTCCTTCTAATCGCGTGTCCACGTACCTGTCTCCCCTTGTTGATAATTAGCTGTTTACATATTTATATTTGAAATCGATTAACACATATATTGCAAGGAGTACCATTTGTATTCTATCATTTCTTATACTGCTACTAAAACGCTGAAGATAGTAAAGGATTTCCTCTGTTAGCAATTATATTTAATTTGATTTTATGAATGAACGTCTGCCTAACAGAAAGGTTAACCATTAAATATTAGTAGAATCGTATGCAGAAGCTAATGGAAATTTAACGATAGAAGGGTAAAAACTAAAGTTGAGAGAGGTAGAGAGAAAATAGAGAGAAAAAGGGGGGGTGGAGAGAGAGAAGAGAGAGAGAGAGGAGAGAGAGCGAGAGAGAGAGAGAGAGAGAGAGACAGAGAGGAGAGAGAGAGAGAGAGAGAGAGAGAGAGAGAGAGAGAGAAGTTTCCGTCTTTATGAAGCAGTTTCCAAGTAGACCGACAACGTAACGTAAGACTCCACGGGCGATAACTCGCCCTGAAGATGACGTTTCATATTTCACTATAAAATGCCTGGAATTGATTTTCATGCTCCCCCCTCCCTTTCCCCTCGCCTGAAGAGGTTTATGCCACTCGCTAATTTCTCAGTCCAGCGGTTCGATCACAGTTGGTATTGAATTTCCTTTGTGCTGACCTGTTAGCGGGTCGTTAGGTCCTGGGCCCCGTCCAGCCATGTCGTCTGCTGCATGCTCGATGTACGAACTCGCATGGTCACAGAGGTGGTCCTGATCAGAACTTTGGTCATTTTGTGACTAACTTGTCTTAATCTGAATTTTGGTCATTTTGTGTCTAAGTGGTCTGATCCGAACTTTGGTCATTTTGTGTCTAAGTGGTCTGATCTGTACTTTGGTCATTTTGTGTCTAAGTGGTCTGATCTGAACTTTGGTCATTTTGTGTCTAAGTGGTCTGATCTGTACTTTGGTCATTTTGTGTCTAAGTGGTCTGATCTGAACTTTGGTCATTTTGTGTCTAAGTGGTCTGATCTGTACTTTGGTCATTTTGTGTCTAAGTGGTCTTCGTTTCGTTTTTGTCAATTTGTGACGAAGCATGAAATGTTAAAAGTTGATTATTTTATGACCACATTGTCAAAGTTGGTCATTTAGTGACCAAGCAGTCTCAAATTTGAACATTTTGTGACCTCGTAGTCATAATGTTGGTCATTTTTTTAATGGAGTCACTTCATCTGTGAGCTAATGCATGCTCAGCAACAACCACAATGAACTTCGTTATCGAACTAAACTCGGTGTGTGCCCGCCACATCAAACACGTCACTTGCGCTTTAAATCATGCTGGGGAAAAAACACACTGCTGATGTATCTCAGAGACGAAAATTTTCTAAACGCTCCTTGAAATACCAACTTCCTTTAATTAGATCTCTTCTATGTTACTGTTAACAACTTTCTTGATGAATTGATCGGCTGGTACCGTGCGTGTTACGATCCGACGTCGCCAATAGTGCCAATCGAATACCACTCGGTCGTTATGTAATCTTTCATTTTTCTTTTCAAGTTGGTTTGACGATACCTAAACGAATTCGATACCACCGCATCTAATTCCCAGCACGATACCTCGCCACCCCGACTAACGGTGAGTGTTTTTGACATCTTGCACGTGCGTGCGAGCTCAGTGGACCCTGCTCATTTCCCGTCCGGTGGGCGGGGGTCAGCAAAGTTGGGTGGGCGAGGGGTGGTGGGCATGAGGTGGCCCGGGGGGAGGGAGAGGTAGGGGGATGGTGTTGTTTTTCATGTTTCTTTCTCGGAAATGAGTTAGGAAGCGCTACAAAGTAGGAGATGCGTACATATTGGTTTATGATATTTCTATTGTTGGTTTTTGTATCAGATGGGTTTATGGTAGTTCTATTGTTGGTTTTTGTATCAGATGGGTTTATGGTAGTTCTATTGTTGGTTTTTGTATCAGATGGGTTTATGGTAGTTCTATTGTTGGTTTTTGTATCAGATGGGTTTATGGTAGTTCTATTGTTGAGTGTTGTAGCAGATTGTGGTGGTCGTACGTTGACCCGGGAGCAGTGGTTGATTAAGCTTGCACGGGGCCCCCTGGCTTTAATTACAACTGGGGCCCAGTCCAGCCACTTTATTTTACGATATAATAAGTTTGGGGGCCCTCAATTTAGCCTTAAATCATTCGGGGCCCCTGGCTTTAGCCCTTTAATCCGCCCCTGCCCGGGAGGCTGCCGTAGATTCAACCCTGGTTGTCGTCAGTCCCAGAGGCACCTGAACGCCTTATTAAACAACCTCGTCAACAGGGATGCTAGTATGGCGTTGTCACCAAGTCGCTAAGTTGGTATTTTTATTTGATTACTGTCCATACATTTGACTCATGCTGAAATAATATTTTTAAAAAAAAACCAACGAAACAATAAACGAAAATTATCAATGAAAAGATTTTCCTTTTATCGGACTATTAAGCGTAATCTCCCTTATTGAAATCCATGTTTCGTATGTATGTTCACGTAACAGTTTCTATGTTCGTATGCGATTGCTCTTTTGAATGTTCTCAAACTACTATCCGCGTTGTTTACTGAAGTAAAATACGTCCCGATGTGGTCTATGTTTTAGACACTCGTTATACGCTCGTCTCTCTCAAAGTATCAAGGTCTTTCGTTACTTGTCCTCACTGCTATTTACCTCATCCCGCAATGACAATGACAATGACATTGACAATCTGTGTCATGGTCCTAAAAAAACTTTCATCACGGCATTTACGTTACAGTTAGGGCCGTCACTATTTCGGAATTTTTTTTTCGGTGTCCGATTCGTTAAACCCTGCCTGGTGCTAATGGCATCTGTAAGTTCAAGGTCGACAGTGATGTCAGTCTCACGTTAGCCGGGAAAGGGGGGGGGGTGTAGGGGTAGTTTGAATTTCGGTCACAAATCGATTAAAAAGAACGATTTTAAATCCAAGTGCAGCTGTAACCCAAATATAACGCCATAAATTTGACAATTTACATACCTCTAGAGTGGTTATTGTGCGTGTGTCTGTGTGTGTGTGAGTGTGTCTGTGTGTGTGTGTGTGTGTATGTGTCTGTTGTTGTTTTAAAATCATGTAAACATCGGTTTGTTTCCCTACTTGACAAAAGCCCTGTGTTCGATAACCTCAACGTCAACCGCTTGTTGTGGGATTACATGTATCTGTAGGAGGGAGAGGATGTGTGTGCGGAGTGGGGGGGGGCGGGCGGAGGCGTGGGCTATTCCCGGCAGGCAGGGGCGGCCCCACATAGTTTACTGGTCTCCTGAGGTCATAATGAGAGAATTGTGTTAGCTCGGTTGTTTTCTCCCGGCGGCCATTGTTTCCCGCCATTAGGCGCAGACTCGCCAACTTCCGGTCGCCATAGTTATCACTTAATGGATGCATTCCGGAGTGAAAGAGAGCGAGTGAGAAAGAGAGATTAGTGAAAACATCGCCAAAGAAAAATAGACTGACGAAAAAAATAAAGTAAAATAATAACGTACAACCATCGTTTTCATAGTTTTATTTTCTTTATTATTTTTTTCTCTCCTTTTTTAGGGCGGAGCCAAAGTGTCGATCACTTCTTTCTGGTGGTTTGTTTATTTGTTTGTTTGGTGTTTCTGTCATTATAAGTTTGTTAGCTGTGATAGGGGGTGTGTAGATTTTTTTTTGGAGTGGGGCGGAAAAAGTTAGGTGAGGGCGCAAAATTCTAAATGCATTGTTGAAAAACTTCCCTCCTTACTTCAAAGTTGTATCGGCTCAATTAAAAAAAAATTGATTTTTAAAGTAATCAGTCGGTGGTTGGAAATGAGTTGACGCTTTATGACAACAATTTCCATTTAAAAAAATTTTAATTAAAAAAAATATCAATTTCTTTAGCAGTAGTTGATTTAATTTAAATCACCCATTTATAGTATTTATAGTGCCGATTACAATGATGTGTCACTCTTTTATTGGGGAATCCTTGGTAGGTGTAGGGCAGTGTGCGCAATAAGATTTTAAGAAATCCCTTGAACTCCATTCACATACAATTACATTACATAAATACCTTTAAAACAGTCGAAGACTGAGATATTACCTTAAAATCAGATTTAAAAGAAAAAAATTATTAAAATACATGTATATCACCTTTTAACAAGTTTACTTTCTGAAGCCCCGCCTCAAAAGAAATCGTTACTTCATTTTATTTTAATGTTGTCAACTTCGCGTGTGCTCGCGTTTGTTTGTTTGTTTGTTGTTATACGAAAGACAAGATGCTTCTTCTTACGACTAGGGGTGTACGGATTTCGGCTCCGGCTCTGGCTAATTCGGAAACCAGCCATTTTTTTTCAAATCCGGACCTGTCTGCAGCCGAATCTCACTGCATAAATACGGCGAAATTCATAAATTATATATATATTTGATTAAAGATCGGTCCACACATCAAATTGTCCATCAAAACTTGGTCTTGTCACAGATTTCAAAATCTTTATACATATCAAAAAATAAATTATGAGTTCGCCAAATAGAATGGTGCGTGACGCAATTTGTGACGCAATTTTCCATGGTTATTTAACAAAATTTGATCAAAATTTGTACGGAAAATTTGATGCGTGGACCGAACTTAAGTTTATGGAGATTCACTACATTTTGACCAATTTTTTCAACCGAAATTGATACAAAGCGTACAAGAAATCTAAATTTTCAGCAACCAGTAAATTCCCCGAGGGGTCTTATAAGAGTTTTAGTAACTCAGGGTCTTTTGACACCATCTCGTATGTCATATATTTAGCAACCAGTAAATGTATCACCACTATTTTAGTAACTCAGGGTCTTTTGACACCATCTCGTATGTCATATATTTAGCAACCAGTAAATGTATCACCACTATTTTAGTAACTCAGGGTCTTTTGACACCATCTCGTATGTCATATATTTAGCAACCAGTAAATGTATCACCACTATTTTAGTAACTCAGGGTCTTTTGACACCATCTCGTATGTCATATATTTAGCAACCAGTAAATGTATCACCACTATTTTAGTAACTCAGGGTCTTTTGACACCATCTCGTATGTCATATATTTAGCAACCAGTAAATGTATCACCACTATTTTAGTAACTCAGGGTCTTTTGACACCATCTCGTATGTCATATATTTAGCAACCAGTAAATGTATCACCACTATTTTAGTAACTCAGGGTCTTTTGACACCATCTCGTATGTCATATATTTAGCAACCAGTAAATGTATCACCACTATTTTAGTAACTCAGGGTCTTTTGACACCATCTCGTATGTCATATATTTAGCAACCAGTAAATGTATCACCACTATTTTAGCAACTCAGGGTCTTTTGACGCCATCTCGTATGTCATATATTTAGCAACCAGTAAATGTATCACCACTATTTTAGTAACTCAGGGTCTTTTGACACCATCTCGTATGTCATATATTTAGCAACCAGTAAATGTATCACCACTATTTTAGTAACTCAGGGTCTTTTGACGCCATCTCGTATGTCATATATTTAGCAACCAGTAAATGTGTCACCACTAAAATAAATTTAGCATGGAATTTAATATGAAATTGATATTAATGGACCTGCAGAATTTTGGCGTTATGTGATGTATGTAATGTCGTATGCAGTACGACGAGCTGTGGTGTTGTATGATGTATGCAATTTCATATGGAGTACGGAGTGTTGTGGCGGTGAATGCTGTATGTAATTTCCTACAAAGTATTACCAGTTGTGGTGTTGTTTGATGTAGGTATATGTTATATTTTATTACGTCATGTTGAAGTGTCAGAGAAAATGGCAAAGATTAACGTAAGAACGCTGCAACAAGTTTTAGTTCATTTTTCAAAGTATTATTTAATATCCACATCTATTGACTTCCTTCTGTTGCCCATGTTTCCATTTTCTGCTATTTCGCGCGCTTTCATTTAGTTTTATTGTTTTATTTTATTTTATTATTTTTTTGTATTCTTTCATTATAAGTGATTTTTTTCCCTCTATTTGTTTGATTAATTTTGACATTTTTTGTTTGTTATTGCTTTTATTTGGTTGGTTTTTTTATGTTACGATATTAGTAACTTGAAATATTTAAGCGCGATTGTTTTTATTTAGTAAAGGTAGCTCTGTTTTCAAATACCTTGTTTCCAAGAATATTTTTTTTGAAGGGGACATGAACATGTTCAAAGAAATGGTGTTGAAGCAGAATTGCCAATCTCTGAACCGATAAACATATAATAGGAAATCTTTGGTCGGCAACCAACGCTACGCGTGCAAGACTTGACACACACATAGATCTTTAAATGGCACAGGGAGAACAACGTGACACGCTGACCGATAGTGGACGGCACGCGGGAGACAAAACATGATTATATATTTAAAAAAAAATAAAAAAAAAGCTCGTAATGTGTGTTGACAGGTGTGTTGGGACTCAGCGGGAATTATTATTATTAAACCAAGTTCTCGCCGTACCCCCCAAAGTGACAGCGCTGACCCCACGCCGAGTCGTCGTGTGGTCCTCGTGGTCACTGGTAGCGGGGGCGGGGCGCTGCTGTTGTCGTCATACGCCAGCCCACGTCAGCAAACACCTCCTGGCGCTGAACGAAGAGGGGGGGGGGTGCATCGTCTCACCTCACGACCGTTAGCTCATCACAATGCATTGACCTTGGATGTGTCACGTCCTGACTGAGTAGGGTGGGGGGGGGGTGGGACTCGCCAATGACGGCAGATAGGAATCAGGACCACCCTTGTCGACTGTCTTCATTAACCCTTTCAGACCTGTGCGTGTGATCCCATTGGGGGGAGGGGGGTGACTGTATTGTTAATATAAATGGAGCACAGCCCCGCGCCTGCACCTCACGAGCGGATATTATGGGTGTTTATGCTATGAAAAAGAAAAAATGTGACGATTTTGATATAAAAGATAAAAATCGAATGACAACAGAAGTTCTGGATTAAATTTCACCCTTGTTTAACTACGTGCACTTGATTACATATCGGCGCTGCATTCAGTCCCGCTGAATTTGATCTCAGGAAAAGATTCGTTTTAATATTCGCGTCATATGACGCGTTGATAACAGTTTTAGAACAGTGGGTCTCAAACTACTCGTTCTGTTAATTAAAACCAGAATTAACACAAACTCGTGTGTTATAAACGCATTTTTATATTTTTATGATAAAGTATTTTAATAAATCTCTAAAATTATTTAATACGTCTCTGACATTTTTTATTAAGTCTAACATTATGTAATATGTCCAAAATATTATATAATAATAAGTCTGATAAAAATATATAACGCGTCTCTAAAGGCATTTTTAAAAATAAATCTCTAAAAGTATTTAATAAGTCATAAAAGTATTTAAAAAGTCATTAAAAGTTTTTTAAAATTCTTTTAAAGTATTTAATAAGTCTCTCTATATATTGGTTAATGTTAATCTGGAAACCAAAAGGTTTATGATTTTCAAGTATATATTTTCAATTAGCGTTAGGCGTGAGGCAGTCAGCAATAATTGAGCGTAAATATATATACTAGTTTGTGCTGCGGCGTCCACCTTTTTCAAAAGGTCCAACTAAAGTGTCCTTGTATGATAAATACGTAATATTAAACTTTCTTAAATGTACACAAAGTATTTTATAATATGTGTACATTTATAATAGTTTGTTTGTTTTTTTTGGTCAAAAGCCCGAGTAAGTTATCCTTTTATGGTAAATACGAAATATTTCTGAAATGTACACAAATTATGTATATAATATTTTTTTACAGTGCTAATCACCATACGATTTTAAAAATAATTTTAGAAAGCAGCGCACCAAATTACTGCACCAAAAAAAATAACTCTTTGAGTCAGTCAGCACTGTTTACAACACAAATGCTGACGTCATAGGTTCGTGCGTTGTTTGGTTAATGTTAATCTTGAAACCAAAAGGATTATGATTTAGCGTTAGGCCACAATCAGCGATAATTGAGCGTAAATTAAACAATATAATTTGCAATTGTCACGCAAGTAGTGTCTGTCACTTCTGACGCTACTAATTTTAGAAAGCAGGGAAAACCAAATTACTGCACCAAAGCATCAAAAGGTGTGCAAATTAAATATGCGCTGTAAAAAATATTATATGACGTCATTGTTTTCGCTCATATTTCAATTTTGGAAAAGGGATCAATGTAAAAAGAGGATTTGATGATGGTTAATTATAAAATAAATAAAAAAATAAACCGTGCGCCCTAGGCGCCCTGCAACCCCTGTTATAAAATACTTTGTGTACATTTCAGAAAGTTTAATATTTCGTATTTATCAAACAAGGACAAGTTAGTTGGGCTTTTGAAAAAGGTCGGCTAAAAAAAAAGTGCATTTTTTTATCAAATAAATAGATTTCAGCTGAAAACTTCCGTTATTTTGACGGGTGTACGCTAGTGTATATATAAATGATAAATCTATGAAAGTATTTAATAAGTCTATAAAAGTAATTAATACGTCTCTAAAATTATTTAATGCGTCTCTAAAATTATTTAATGCGTTTCTAAATTTATTTAATAAGTCTCTAATAAAAGGAATGCGTCCTCTAAAAGTATTTGATAAATCTCTTAAAGTATTTAATACGTCCTTAAAAGTACTTTAAAATTATCCCAAAGTATTTAGTGTTTTATGAGACTCTGTAAGTTCCAACTTTATCTTATTTTGTGTACATCACACATCCAGTCATTAGAACGCTGCCAATCCGAACAATGATAAGCTTATAATCCTAACAATGATAATCTTATTCCTCTCCCCCCCATCCACACCTTCCAAATTTAAATCTATTTAATCTTACATTCCCCCCCCCAAACAAACAACAAAAACACTAATAATAAATAACAATTTAACATTTTAAAATTGTATTTGAATAATTAAATCATTTACAGATGATCAAAGTCACGAAAATATGTTTACTTTAGGCTACCCAATCTTTATTTGGATTAACAACTAAAGGTATTAGGTCAAGGCCACTTTACCATTGACGTAATCAAAGCCAGACTTTGGTCAGGCTAATATCATGAGAGATGTATGGACTGGCGCCTCGCGTCAATGAATTCAGAATTTCTCATTCTCCAAGGCCTCTCATGTTAACGGTTGACCCATTTCATATTTCAAGTCTCGGCATATCGATCAGAACAATCCTGGACAATTGCCGACTTTTTAGTTCTTCTTCCACTCCGACACTTTTTTTAAAAACTTAAATATTTTTTTTATTTTTTATTTCTTCTACCTCACTCGACAGAGGTTTTAATTAGCGCTGAAAGAATCGTTCGATTGTCTGGCGTTCTTTTATCTGTGGGTTGAAATAGAAATTGTTGCAAGTCTGTGCTAGAGACTTTGGTCTGTTTATCTGAAGGAATAGTCTGATACAGAGAGTAGACTTTCGGTTCCGGATTGATGAGACGTTAACGAGACTTTATGATGTGTTTACAACAACTGTTTGATAAATGAGGTTTTAACAAGGCCTAATGTGACTTTATTGACGTGCTGCTTAAAATAACAAACTATGTTGATAAACGAGGTGTTAAGACTTTATTGATGTGTTTTAAAACAAACTATGTTGATAAACGAGGTGTTAAGACTTTATTGATGTGTTTTACAACAAACATGTTGATAAACGAGGTGCTAACAGGCACTACCTTGACTTTGTTGACGTGTTTAAATAAGCTATACGCTATATTAATCAAAGGTTGCAAACAGAATTGTTTGTTGTGGTTTTTTTCCAACCATTTAATAATAATAATGAGGGGCGCGGTGAACTAGGCGGTAGTGCGCCGGACTGCCAAACTGAGGCTAGAGAGAGTCACGGGTTCGAGGCTCGGTACTGGCAAGGCCCACGGGGCATTGTGCGAGCCACGCAATCCCTTGCTCGTTAGTGGTGGCTAATGAAACTTGTGAACGCTACTTCACTTGCCCCATAGGCCATCATGGACTGAAAGGGGTTAATATTAATAATAATAATAAATTATTTTGGTTTAATTCTTCTGTGTCTCTCGTCATTTTGGTTTTGCAGCTGCATATAAATCTGTCCCCAAAATCCTGTGGTTTGTTGTTTGTTTGTTTTTTTTTATCCCCCCAAAAAATAGATTTTTCCCCGGTTAAGTTCACAACAATGATTTCCATCTACACGGGCTCTTTTATTATCAAGACTAGACAGCATTAATCAACTATGGCGGTGGCACACCAGCTGGCTGTTTACAAGAGCTCATTCACAAATTATTGCACCCTAACAGCGCCGACTCTTATAATGTTGACTTCCTAAACCAACCCTTATAATATTGACTTTTCTAAACCAACCCTTATAATATTGACTTTTCTAAACCAACCCTTATAATGTTTACTTTTCTAAACCAACCCTTATAATATTGACTTTTCTAAACCAACCCTTATAATATTGACTTTTCTAAACCAACCCTTATAATATTGACTTTTCTAAACCAACCCTTATAATGTTGACTTTTCTAAACCAACCCTTATATTGTTGACTTTTCTAAACCAACCCTTATAATATTGACTTTTCTAAACCAACCCTTATAATGTTGACTTTTCTAAACCAACCATTATAATGTTGACTTTTCTAAACCTACCCTTACAATGTTGACTTTCCTAAACCAACCCTTATAACTTATAATGTTGACTTAGTTGCCGGTGACTCAGTCTAATGATCGCACCGGAACCACTCGACTGTACTCGCAAGGATGGAACCACTCGGCTGTGCTCGTGAGGATGGCTAGATTGTTTTATACTTTGCAGCATCAGTGAATAACTTCTTGTTTTCTTTAGGCCGTTTAAAAAAAATGAAATTTAAAGAGCAGACGAGAATCAGATTCAAAATGGTTGACTGAAGGGTAAAAAAAAATGAAACAAAATATTTCTACCGTTATTTTTTTCCGAAATGAAATTAGTTTTAAAGCGTTTGTTGAAATCGGGAATAAACTGGGTGTGGGAGAGTGGATCAGAGCTCTTTGCCAGATCCAAGGGCGCTAACACCGATCAGATGTTCACTTTTGGTATTGTCGTTCCTGGACTGCGGATTCGCTTAGGACCGCTTTACGATTTGCATGCTCGCAGAGCGCGACGACTGATGCTTTTGTCAGGACGGGGGGAGGGAGTGGGGGGTGAAGACTTTGGGTGGGGAAAGGGGGGGGGGAGTTGAGGGACCTGGCATTAACAAAAAAACATGTCTCATTAAGCGCTGATTTCGGGTCGGTCGTGTATTGGGAGGGGGGGGGTGTGGTTTCCCCGCTTGTTGAGGGTGTGTGTGTGGGTGGGGGGGGGGTGAATTGGGTGAAAGGGGCAGTAATTATAATGATGATAGCAAACGTATCAACAATTCTTGGTGTCCCCAACCCCCTTCCCCCCCACCCTTTTCCTTTTTTTCCAAGCGCTGGAGTGCACAGAAAGAGTGACCTCCCCTTGTAACCCACTTTAAACATCTATTGTATAGAATTATTCAATTTACTTTACGAAATGTAAACTAACAATAATAATAATAATAATAATAATAATAATAATAATAAAAGAATTACATACTAAATTATGGGAACATTTATCACTCTTTTAAAAAATAATTTTGTCCCATTAAAATATTAAATTACGGTGCCCTAAAAGTCAATACATACGAAAAGAGAGTCCCCAAGAGTGTTGAAACCCTGTAACGCTCGATATGAAACGAAATTTAAGAGACCAAAAAGACACCCACGACCCTTTCAAAAAAAAAGCATTTTCCTCTCACACCTCGAGTTATGGCGGTACCCCCAGCCCCCAATCAAAAATTCCTCAATGTGTGTGTGGTGTGTGTGTGTTAAATATAAAATTTTCAGTAATAGAAAAAATATTTTCATGTAAATTTAACGCTCTGAAATAGGGAATTTTCAATTCTATGTATCTGTTTATCTGTTTATCTGTTTATCTGTTTATCTTTTACTTTTTCAATACAGCAAGAAAATAATAAGTAAATTATTTGGTCTTTTCTATCATTTTCCAAAATCCAAATGTATTCCCGTTAATCAAAATATGAAACTTCTTTGAAAACAAACCAAATCCCCCTCCCCCCAAACCTCTGCTTTTTTATCTTTTCCTCACACAAAGAAATTACAAAATAAAACTTAAATCCCACACAGTTCTCTCCATTTCTCAATCTGTCTCTTTCTTTCTCTCTCTCTCTCTCTTCCTCTTTTAAAATCAAGTTCTTAAGATAGTATCATAATTAAGAATAAAATAAATGACGTATTTTGATAGCAGGCGCAAACAGCTTTTAATTGACTTAGTAGTTGTGTGAGAACCACTGGGAGACATACGTAATGTGTGCACATAACAAAACAATCAGACGGAATGAGCACGTAACAAAACAATCTGACGCCTGCTCTAACTTTGGAATCTTAATAAAGATCAATCAATTGCGTTACTCGAAACTAGTCGAATTACTTTATAAGATGGGAGGTTCGCAAATTGCAGCCATCCTTGTGTCAGTCTCTATGTGTGTGTGTGTATGTGTGTGTGTGTGTGGGGGGGGGGTATTTACAGCAGCTTATTTTTTTTGTTAAATTATTTCAGATAATTAGTTGTTATGATCCGTTATTGGCCAGGGTTTAAAAAAAAATATGTCGTAGCCACGCCAACACATCGGACCTTCAGTCAGAGGCGTATCTATGTTGAGAATCGCAAAGGGTTTGTCCACCCCCGTCTCTTCGCTATGCCCCTGCCCGTAGTGAAAATTCGTTTCATCCACCGATCCATCCATCCATCCATCCGTCCATCAATCAATCCATCCACTCACCAATCCATCAATCTATCCATCCGTCCACCAATCCATCAAATCTATCCATCCGTCCACCAATCCATCAATCTATCCATCCGTCCACCAATCCACCAATCTATCCATCCGTGCAAAAATCCACCAATCCATCCACCCACTCACCAATCCATCAATCTATCCATCCACTCACCAATCCATCAATCCATCAATCCACTCACCAATCCATCAATCTATCCTTCCGTCCATCAATCCATCAATCTATCAATCCGTGCAAAAATCCACCAATCCATCCACCCACTCACCAATCCATCAATCTATCCATCCACTCACCAATCCATCAATCTATCCATCCACTCACCAATCCATCAATCTATCCATCCACTCACCAATCCATCAATCTATCCATCCACTCACCAATCCCATCAATCCATCCATCCGTCCACCCACCACACGGTGTCCACAGCGCATGTAGCAACAACAACACCACCACCGCCGCCAGCTGGCATGGTAGCCCTATTTGCCGTCAGCACGCCACCAGCGAGGTAGCGAATCCACGGCTACTGCTACTACTACTACTAACACCACCACCACGGTGTAATCATGCCACACAGCTGCGTGTATTAACCAAACAACAAGCGTAAACAGCGGCCATTGTTTAGCAGACGCCAAAATGGCGCCGTCCGGGTGATTTAGCGAGCCAACAGAATGCAAAGGGGGGCGGTGTGAAAAAAATCTGAATTAAAAGCGATGGATTGGATTTGCATTTTGTAATTATTATATAATGGGAAAAAAGTCTGATTAAGTGTAATAAATATTAAATAATATGAGGTGATGCATGGAGGGGGGTGGGTGGGTAGGGGGAGGGGGGATGGAGGTTGTTTGTGATGGGGGAGAGTTTGTGTACCGGTGGGGGGAAGGGGGTAGGTGTGTAGGTAGAGCCGTCAACCAATGTTACCTCTAAGATTCGTCGGTCCATGTTCAAAGTAAAAAAAAACAACTCGTAAGTAAAGTTGCTTAGCATCCTTTTTTTTTGTGTGCAATATTTTGCCCAATTTTTCTGCGCGGTAATTTCATACGGCTGCGCGGCAATTCTATACTGCTGCGCGGCTGCTGCGGGCGTGTCAGATATCTCCGTGGCCGCGCAGCTTTAAGGGAACATTGCCGATGGGTTGAGTGGATGAAATATCAACTGTTATAAAATGTTGGGGGTTGCATGGTGGGTACGTTGTAATTTAGGAATATTGACAGATGGATTGTTGATAGTTGATATGCACAGTTGTTGATTTTGTTTGTCTCTAATTTGTTGGATATCTTTATCTGTGAGATTGATGATATTTTCGATTTTGTAATTTGTGAGAATTTTGATCTCTTGAATTTATTTACAAATGAGAAGGTTGATATTTGAGAATTGTTGATATTTTGGATTTTTATATATATATCGGAGATTGTTTCTTGTAATTTGGATTTTTTATTTGATTAATGAGATTGTTGTTATTTTGGTATTTTTTGATTTATGAGGTTGTTGTTAAATGATATCTTTGATGTACGGTTTTGTCATTGTTTCGTATTGTTGAAATTTGGGATTTTTCAACGGTCTAAATGAAAGCATTGATTGTTGATGTAAAGCAATGATTGTTGGTGTTTAAAATTCTGTTAACATTTGATAGGAATTTGTTTGATGTTGTTGAAAGTCTTGCTCCTCCTAATCTCTATAGACCTATTGTCGAGCAGGTCAAGTATTTTGGTTTAAAGTTTAGTTGCTTGGACTTCCTACTAAAGTTAATCTGTCTGTTAATAAGAATGTTAAATAGTTAAACTGGTGTGATTACAAAGATGAGAATTCCTCTACAAAAGTTGAGCTGGTTAAAATCCAAATTGTAATGTGTCGATATTGATATTTGGAAATTAAATTTCGAATAGGTGATGAAATAAACAGCGTAATAATTTATTTTTGTGCGTGTAACTAGACTGAGGTACATGACCCAAATGAACAAACAAACAAACAAGCAAAACAAACAAACAAACAAACAAACAAACAAACAAACAAAAAACAATCAAACAAACAAACAAACGAACAAACAAACAAACAAACAAATGTGTATAAAAGCAGAGAAAGACCATGCACACAAAGATCTCTTAGATTGAATCTGTGAATAGCTCGGACTTATCTGCCCTGACATTCCTTGCTCCCGTCTCCTGAAATAATATTCAACGATAGTATATTTGAAAAGCTGGTTGAGCTGACAAATGAAATAGATTTTTGTATCAGTATTTGTTTTGTTAGTTTATAAAAACACAATTAATAAAAACTCCAATTTAGTATTTAAACGCAATTTCCAACAGAGAATTCCCGATTTTTTTTATTCAAGGGAAATCTTTCTAGATTACAGTAAAAGTCATTTCTAATCAGCAATTCTGAAACCAAACAAAGTATGACGTCATATCCCCTCACGCTACATCACATCAAGAATGCGTCAATATAATGCGCACCATGCAACAATCCAAATTAAGCATTTACAAAGCGGGAAAACCTCATTAACTATCATTCTAGATTACATTAAAAGACATTTCAAATCAAAAATTTTGAAACTAAACAAAACAAAATGCTTAAAAAATTGCTTCTTAAATTACGGGAGTCGACCGAAAGCTGATATTTGAAAAATTCCTTCTCCAACATTGTTCTAAATATTATTAGCTAATGTTTGACGTTTATTTCAACCCGATAAATGCTTTGGTTGGCGAGAAATTGACAAAATACTGATATTTTTCGTTTTTTTTTATTTTCCAGGAAATCCAGTAAACCTTTTCGGTATTATTTTGGCCTTTGCACACCATTGGGACCTCCTTAGCATATTTGCAAAAGATCCGAACCCTCTATCTGGTATGGTTCAGGAAGAGTTGCATTGTCAAGCTTGACAGACATTTCGAATCTATAAACGCAATTTTTCCAAGGGAGATTGCGTTAAAAATCTAGCCACATTATTAAGGGTTGGATATGACAGAATTGACAATGTATTTCGTTTGTAGTTCAGTTGGCGCGAGGATAGTTGAATACAATATCAAATGACGTCAAATTAAAATAATCTCTAACACAAAAAGACTTGACATCGCTCCCATTACTTCTATGACGGCACATTTTGTGTAGAGTGTATACCATGCATATATGGTGATATTTATAAAATACTTAAGTCATAATTAGATAATTAATACTTATTGCATGGCTTAAATTGAATTTTTGAAATAATGTTTGCGGATTAAGGGGTGGTAAGTATTGGACTGAGGGTAGTAGATATCGAAAGGAGGGATGGAGCGAAAGATCTTACAGACATTAACCGGTAATCTAGCATTGTTTTTTTGTTGTTGTTTTTAATTAAAAAATAAATAAACTTTGATCGGTTCCCCAGAGACAAAGTTGGTAATGCGGACTCACCCTGTAACAAACCCAAAAACTAACAAACACTCCATCAAAGTTAACAGCTTGGAGAGAGAGAAACAACAAACGGGACAAAAATACGCAACCATCTTATAACAGTCCGTCTGGCGATATGCGCTTGGCTGGTGTTCTGAAACTGTATTCGTTCCCCTGTGCTAACCAGGGACAGATCTGTCTCACTGTGTAACTCTGGGACTTCATATACATCAAAAACGTTAAATATTACATAAGTCGATCAAACAAAAAATAACTTTCAAATTTATGAAGAGGGAAAGAGGAATTACAAATCTTCGTAAAAATCCACATAATCGACTCCTGACATAAAACTAAAGCTGCGATTACTTTGCCATCAATGCTTCGGCGATATGTTATACTAATTGATTACGGATATTTTAATTGAGCTTTGGTGAGGGGGGTAAGACGGGATTAGAAGGAACGTTTTAAAAAAATGTGTGTTTGGATGGGGAAGGGAGGGGTGTCAGGTAGAACTTTAAGTTAGGGTCAGGTAGCACTTTAAGTTAGGGTCTGGTAGCACTTTAAGTTAGGGTCTGGTAGCACTTTAAGTTAGGGTCAGGTAGAACTTCAAGTTAGGGTCAGGTAGCACTTTAAGTTAGGGTCTGGTAGCACTTTAAGTTAGGGTCTGGTAGCACTTTAAGTTAGGGTCAGGTAGCACTTTAAGTTAGGGTCAGGTAGCACTTTAAGTTAGGGTCAGGTAGCACTTTAAGTTAGAGTCAGGTAACACTTTAAGCTAGGGTCTGGTAGCACTTTAAGTTAGGTTCAGGTAGCACTTTAAGTTAGGGTCAGGTAACACTTTAAGTTAGAGTCAGGTAGCACTTTAAGTTAGGGTCTGGTAGCACTTTAAGTTAGGTTCAGGTAGCACTTTAAGTTAGGGTCAGGTAGCACTTTAAGTTAGGGTCAGGTAGCACTTTAAGTTAGAGTCAGGTAGCACTTTAAGTTAGGATTAGGTAGCACTTTAAGTTAGAGTCAGGTAGCACTTTAAGTTAGGGTCTGGTAGCACTTTAAGTTAGGGTCAGGTATCACTTTAAGTTTAGGTCAGGTAGCACTTTAAGTTACGGTCAGGTAGCACTTTTATTTAAGGTCAGGTAGCACTTTAAGTTAGTGTCAGTTAGCACTTTAAGTTAGGGTCAGGTAGCACTTTAATTTAGGGTCAGGCAGCACTTTAAGTTAGGGTCAGGTAGCACTTTAAGTTAGGGTCAGGTAGCACTTTAAGTTAGGGTCAGGTAGCAACTTTAAGTTAGGATCAGGTAGCACTTTTAGTTAGTTAAAGTCGTATGCGATGGAAAGATGAAGATTTAAAAATGAGGAACAAAAAATTGAGGGATAGAGAGATGTAGCAATAGGGATCGCATGGATTGTTAGGGCGGTGGGGGAGGGGGGGAGTGAGGAGAGTGATTGAAATAACAGCGAGAAAGGCTTGACGTCTGCTCAAGTGTGAAATGTTTTCTACAGGGAGATTGAAGGACGTTACAGCGGCGTGGAGGTTTTCTAACGGGAGAGATGAGCGTTAGTGAGACTCTGTATGTACATAATACCGAGACATATACCGTCTGTATGTAAATATAGTGAAAGTCAGACTTTCTCTATGAAAATATTGACAATCATGTCAAGCTAAAACCCTAATGATATTTAATTTCAGGCTAAAACTCTAATCAGTATAGATAATTTGCAATCTCTGTCACGTCTGTCTGTCATGTCTGTCTGTGACGCTACTAATTTTAGAAAGCAGCGAACCAAATTACTGCACCAAAAAGAACTCTTTTGGAACGGCCGCAGAAAATTGTTTAATAGTGAAATGAATGAATAAAATAAAATAAATAAAAGAAATGAAAGTTCTGAATTACCTTATTTTTAAATCCTTTATATTAACTCGTGGTGTCTGGTTGCTTGGTTGAACCCTTGATTGCTTGTCGGTCGCCAAAACTTTGGATCGATTTTTAACCCACTTTCCCGTAAGCTAGTGAGCTGAAATTTTGCAGGCAGTTTTGTACCAATAATAAAAACAATGTATCAAAATTTCAGATCGATCGCATGTACCGTAATTAAATTATTGAATTTTTAGATTATTTTATTTATTCCTATGTATCATGTTATTTTTTGAGATAGAGCGTCGCGCTGCGTATTATATTGAACAACCTTTCTGTCGCGCAATAAGGTGCGTATTTTATTGACAGCTCTTTTTATAAACCTATTCCTGATCGGTGCGCATTGTATTAAACATGTTTTACGACACAACTACAATTTTGTATTGTTGGATGGTCTTGCGCTGCGTATTATAATGAACATTCTTTTAGTTACGTCTCTTACATAAAGGATTTATAGTAAAAAATCTTGCTTTTTTACGTTTTTTTTATTACATTGTTCCATTTTCCAAAATAAAAATATCAGCTAAAACAATGGCGTCGTACAATTTTTTTTTACAGCGCGTCTTTAGTTTGTAGTTAATTTGCACACCTTTTGATGCACACTTTGTATTAAATATAAGATCAATCAATGACGTCAGTTTTATATTTTTTACAGTGCTAATCACCACACGATTTTTTAACTGCTATAGACTGTTGTACATCGTTCCTCAGCGTTCCAAATCCAATGAGTGAATGCGTGAGTGACTTGGACTATTATATTATTTATGCTATAATGCGCATTACGCAATATGTCATGCTGTAATATCATTTTTTTAAAGTAATACCAGTGACACATATGACATATGCTATTGGTTTGAGTATTGTATGTGCGAGACCATGAGAAAATTAACAATTGCAAATGAATATTTTGTATATAAACCATCCGTGCATCACCTGATATTGAATATTGAATACTTTCTATTAGACCATTGGTGTATTCGGTACAAATTGTTGAATTTAAATCGATCTTATCCACCGATTTTGTTCCCCTTGTAGTTTTCACGACCTGTATAGTTGTTTATTTTTTACTTACATAAATTCAAAGTAAGGTACGATAATAGATTTCTTATTGAAATTCGTTGTTAAATTTAGCACCATGGGCGGTGTGCGGAGTAGGGGGAAGGGTGGTGGTGACGGAGACAGTGAGTGACTTGGGCTTTTATATTGTTTACTAGTTTGTGCTGCGGCGCCGTGGCGCCTGCGGTGCCGACTTTTTTAAGGGCGCCTACGGTGCCCACCTTTTTCAAAAGCCCAACTAACTTGTCTTTGTATGATCAATAAGTAATATTAAACTTCCTTAAATGTACACAAAAATATTTTATAATAGGGGTTGTAGGGCGCCTAAGTCGCCCACTTTTTTTTGGTCAAAAGCCCAAGTAACTTATCCTTGTATGATAAATACGAAATATTCCTGAAATGTACACAAAATATTTATATAATATTTTTTTACAGTGTATCACACGATTTTTGAACTAATTTTAGAAAGCAGCGCACCAAATTACTGCACCAAAAAATAACTCTCAGTCAGTCAGCACTGTTTACAACACAAATGCTGACGTCAAAGGTTCGTGTGTTGTTTGGTTAATGTTAATCTGAAAACCAAAATGATTATGATTTTAAGTCTATATTTTCAATTTTTAAAAATAGAGCAGAGTGATTTCCCACAGCGGTAGTTGTGAAGCAGTCGGCGATAATTAGTATATATATGATGATTATTATTATTATTTTAATTTAATATTTCGAACTGTGAAAAGATGAATGTGTTCGGTGGGCGCACGAATGTTGCAGTAGCTGAGGGTTTAACATTTCGATTCTGTACTTGACTAGACAGATTACTTGACTAGATAGATTACTTGACTAGATAGATTACTTGACTATGTAACTGTAACTGGTTATACTTATTTAATATGTAACTCTTTTGTAGGCGTTCTTTCAATACATAATCTTGTACACAATAATCCACTGAAGAACTTGTTTCAATAAAACAACTTTAATATTTATACTTTGTACAAGAATAATAATTTGAGGTTATACAACGTGGAATTCTCAAGCACACACATCACGTCCTTCCCTCAAGGAAGTTATCTGACAACTGATCGCCCAACCTTCTCAGCCAATGGGAAGGCTTCTCTCTTCCCACGCTTATTACTCATATGACATCTCCTTCATCTGATCACGCGATATCATCATGGTACACTCGTGACATTCACATGTGACAGACTAGATAGATTACTTGACTAGATAGATTACTTGACTAGATAGATTACTTGACTAGATAGATTACTTGACTAGATAGATTACTTGACTAGATAGATTACTTGTCTAGATAGATTACTTGACTAGATAGATTACTTGACTAGATAGATTACTTGACTAGATAGATTACTTGACTAGATAGATTACTTGTCTAGATAGATTACTTGACTAGATAGATTACTTGTCTAGATAGATTACTTGACTAGATAGATTACTTGACTAGATAGATTACTTGACTAGATAGATTACTTGTCTAGATAGATTACTTGACTAGATAGATTACTTGACTAGATAGATTACTTGACTAGATAGATTACTTGACTAGATAGATTACTTGTCTAGATAGATTACTTGACTAGATAGATTACTTGTCTAGATAGATTTTCTGCAACACCTTGATATACTCATTTTACAAACATCACAAACACAAACACACGCGCACATATACACACATGCTTAGAATACTTCTCGACTTGACTTCAGTATCCGTCTGACTATTTTACGACACAGACCCAACAGGACGATGTCGTTCAACGCTTTATTTTCATTGCAGCAGAAGACACGAGTTTTCAGTTTTGTTTTCATTAAAAGACATTACCATGGCATAGTTACGAATTTCCGTTCTATGAGCGGAGTGATTGGGTTAATTTTGCGGATCTTTTCAAATCCATTCTTAAACCTAATCGAGTAACTAACCATTCGTCACCTCAGTGTACTATGTTGCTATACAGTGTTTATAACACTGTCTATAGATCCAGTAGTGATAAAGATGATATCTCTATGCCCCAAAGCGCTTGATTTATGTCTGAGGCCTAGACTACACGGACCTTTTAACTTACATAAAGGGAATTATAGCTCTCCCCTCCTCCAAGGTGATGGTTACTACCTTTTTTTACCCTTCTATTTACATAATTATGCAAATTGTGCGTGTCGTGATTTCGAACCTTATTCTGGAATAATTTTATTAGCAACAACAACATCATCAACAACAACAACAACATCAACAACATCAACAACAACACAACAACAACAACAACAACAACAACATCTTTGCTTGTTGAAATAAGAGCAGTTTCAATTTTTTAAAAACATCTTTAACAAGAAAAATAATGTAAAAAATTAATTTTTGTTTCTTTATAAACCTTTATATATAGTCATACAGTATATATATATATATATATATACGACTTAAATGTACAAATTATTTTAAGTAAACTCCAGTTTACTTCGTTAACGCATTTTAAATTGTAACATTAAGTTACGTGCTTTATGCATATTCACATTTACAAATCTAAGAGATTGTAGTAATTCTGCTCAAGAGAAAACTGTGCTTTTAGGCGCCAGCTCTGATACACTCTGTAGATATTCTCGCATCAACTAAACTGTTTTGTCTATGAAAAAGGAACATATCTTACCGTACCTCACATGAATATAATCACGACTCGAGTTAGTAGAACCAGATGCCGTTAACAATTTCTACTTTTTCTTTGTCCTCTTGTGATAAGAAACACATAATAAACGGAACGGAATGAATGTTCTGGGTATATATGTACGGTCCTCATATAACCAAGTTATTTAATATGCGAAGCGTAATTTCAAACCAATTTTAAAAAAAAATATGCCCGTAATGTTGACATTACTGGTGTTACCGCTTAAATCAGACAATCTTTTTTACTTAGATATTTTGTTTTATTCATATCTTTCCATTCGGTACTAATCCCATCTTTCCACCCTCTCACTCAATCTTTCCACCCTCTCACTCAATCTTTCCACCCTCTCACTCAATCGCTCCTACCTCCATTCAATCTCACTGTTTTCATTTCCTTGCCATTACCACATTCGCCTCCCCGCGTCTGTTTACGACTGCTTCCCTCTTCTCTTCACTCCGCGACTCCTTCTTCAACTATCAATTACCCATTCACTTGTCCCCCCCTCCCCCTCAGCCTTGGCTCACTCAGCGCCCCCACCCCCATCTCACACTCACTCACCCACTCGGGGCGCCACTATATAACATTTATCAGTCCTCATTCAGGCCATTTATTCTGCCCGCTGTAATAAGTTTACAAGCCGCTGTATCTACTCATCAGGAGTCCATTTAACATGTGCGTTTGTGATACTGCTACATACATTTTGAAGGCGGGTAGCTGCGGTTGGGATGATAAAGTTGTTCTTTTTAGACAAATAAACCATTAAACAATATGCTAACGTCTACGATCTCATTAAATCTTTTCGCTCTGACCATAAGATTAAAGAATATGATGATAAACACCACATAACTGCAAAAAAGGCAACAAAAGAAAGTTCTGTGAAAGCAAGATGTTTCTTAGCCATTAGACCACCGCAATGCCTCAGTGGTCATACGCCAGTCAAGTCTCTGAAAACAAGAAATTTTTGAAAGCTTCTTTGATGAAAATCGCTTTGCTGCATTACTGCAGTAGACTTGTCTTACTGTTTACAAATCCATCTTTTTACATAATCATTGCAGCAGATGGTTATGAGAATGTTCAACATTGTTTACATTTGGTTTTTCTCTTGATTTGTTAACTTTTCTGAATACCAAGTGCCTCATCCAATGAGGAGAGAAGCTGGTAAGGGAGTTAAGATCTTGTTTTTATTTCCTCATTGAAAGTTGCTTTATCCTGATTTTTTATATTTGCATTTTTTAATTTTAAAAGGATATTAATGAGAGTTTATTGGTAGTTGAAAGATTTTTATCTAAAAATTTGAAGTTAGATTTTAAGAAGAAAAAAACTTTTAGAAACATTTGTTCAAAGAATTACTAACAAAAAATGGATTTTTTTAAAAAAAGTTTTTAAATGCATTAAGCAAAGTGTGAGAACGATATTTTAGTAACGATATTTTAGTAACGATATTTTAGTAACGATATTTTAGTAAAGAATTATTACAAACATATTGACTTTAAGCCAGTATCGATTTGAATTGTTTATAATTTACTCCTTGATTTAATTCAAATAATGGGACTGCTCACAGTACCCAAACTCCCTGCTACAGTAAGTCTATGCGTTTATCTTCGGAAAGCATTTTTTTTTAAAATTGTAATATTGATGCAGAGTATTCTTGTTAATAAAGATCTTTATATCATATTTATCTTTAATAAAAAAACTCTTTAAGAAAGATGCAGCATCTTGTAACACAAATAAAAATCTTTTCTTATAATTACTGACCCGAATGTGTATATTTGTTATTGTTTTAATAAATCAAACTATATTTTAAACTTATGATAATCGATACGGGTTGTAAAATTGTGAAATTGTCTTGGATTTTAACCGTGGTAAAGACAGTTAACATAATTTAATTTTATAAAGACATGATGGTTTATGTGCTTATCGTTTTACATTAAATCACAATATAAGAAATGACATGTTCAGTACAAACCACTCGATACTTTATTGGTGTAGTTTTCATTATAATAATTTACATAATAGAAAGTTTTTAGATGCTTATCTGGAGGATAAAAATTACTACTACTAACACTACTACTACTACTACTACTACTACTACTACTACTACTACTACTACTACTACTACTACTACTACTACTACTACTACTACTACTACTACTACTACTACTACTACTACTACTACTACTACTACTACTACTACTACTACTACTACTACTACCACTACTACTACTACTACTACTACTACTACTACTACTACTACTATTACCACTACTACTACTATTACTACTACTACTACTACTACTACTACTACTACTACTACTACTACTACTACTACTACTACTACTACTATTACCACTACTATTACCACTACTACTACTATACTACTACTACTACTACTACTACTACTACTACTACTACTACTACTACTACTACTACTACTACTACTACTACTACTACTACTACTACTATCACTATCTTACTGAGCTTCTGTCGGTCTACTCACCAAGTCGTCAGCTACGCAGCAATCTTTGTGTTCCTAAGACACGAACTAAAACATTTGACGAAAGGTCATTCTCTTTTGTGCAGCCAAACAATGGAATTCTCTACCATTACACATCCGGAGTATTTCACTTAAGACGCATCTTTTCTTCAAAATGTTATTTTCAAAACTAAAGAAACATTTCTTTTTAACGATTAACGTAGCTTATGTGTAACGTACTGTCATTTATGTGGTTATTATGATAAGAATGTTTATTTAATTATTACATGTATGTTATTATCTCCATGTAAAGCGCCGTGCGCCCGGCTCCTTGCTGGGATACAGCGCTATAAAAAAATTCAATTTATTATTATTATTATTATTACTACTACTATTACTACTACTATTACTACTACTGCTAATACTTCTGATACTATTACTAATATAACTACTGTTGATAGGACACAAATATAATTACTGATGGTTATAAATAGTAGTAGTAGAAATTGTCTTTGATTTCTTTGCATGTGGCCGGTCGCGGTCACTTCTAACCTTGCCCCACACCCCTTCCAGTTACACAATGATGTACAGTTGGTTTTGTAGAGCTTATTATTCGTTCAATAATAATAACAGCTGTCTACTAGTACTTACCCAAACATTTTAAAATAGTATAAAGCCATTACTTCAAGAGAAAATTCTAGATGTTAACAGAAATAGGAAAAAAAACACTTAATTTCTTTATTTATTTATGAATACCTGGAGGAATTATAACAGAGAGTAGAGTCTATAATTATTTTTTGTTATACTCTGTCCTGGCGCCATATGATAAAATGTTTGGAATCGCTGCTGCAATCGTAAGTAACGTGGAAAAACCTTTGCCTAACGTGTGCATTGTAATTAGAAACGGGATGTAAGGAATCAATTACATATTTATTTGCATTGCGATTGTTGTAAGTTTCTGTATTTAATTGTGACTCTAATTTAGTAAATTATTATTCATTACAATTTTTTACTCATTCTCTTATGTTCATGAACCTTAGACCACTAAATAATTCATGTAACTGAAAACCGGTTGTAATAAGGTAATCAAAACATTAGCAACAACAACCTCAGGTACTATAGATCCACCTCATCATATATCGTTGTCACGTTGCCACCTTCCAATTCTTTCCACCACCATCCTCCACCAATATCTGAAAACCGCGGATGTAAATATATATACGTCACGATTCCGGTCCAGTTTTGTATATCCTTGTAATAACTCTCATCATGATAAGAAAATTGTACAGTTAAGTACACGAAAATTAAAAAATATTTTTAACATCATAATATTATTTAAATGATATTGCACAAAATAATAATTATTTTAGTCAAAACCAAAAGTATATAATAGTTTAAGGATTGGGGGGGGGGATATTTGGAAATATGCAGAATTAGCTCCTTGCATGTAGCAGTGTTGCGTTGCAGCCCCCCACGATGGGAGTCAGTCTGCTGTTATCTGTGTGCTTCACGTTTAATTTAACTCAGGTGCTTCCACGGCCCGGCCGTGCACACGCGCGTAAGCTCGGGAATGATAACCAAATTTGCTTTAGTGGATGGCCAACACGAGAGAGCGCTCAACTCTCACGGTAGCGCTGGGACAGGAATGCGCGCTTTACGCAAACGCAAACAGACAATTTTTATGTTTTAAAGCTGGATAGTTTGATGACACTCGCTTCTATTTTATTTATTTATTTATTTTTTTCAAAAATATTTGTAACATTCTATGTGTCAATGTCTGTTATAAGTGAAATCAAGAGAAAACTACTTAGATTGGAAGTAAAAGCTTAATTATTTTCTTTCTAGTAGTTTTATCTTGTAACTAGGCATCATGCGTTGTTTCAAAAAAAAATATAATTTTATACAGATTATAGAGATTTTCAGCTCCTTTTCTCTTTAAAAAAAAATTGTTCCCTTTTTTGCGAACTTTATGGTAGTTTAAGTCATCTAGAAAAATGTATATGTGTTAATTTGTGTTTGCTCATGAAGTAATTTTTAATCTTACACAGTTCGCATTTATTTATATATATTTTTTGTGTGTGCTCCAGGATTAGTTCGCACCTAAAGTAAGATTTGCTGGTGCCACAGCATCAGTTCGCACCTAACGTAACATTTGCTGGTGCCATAGCACTAGTTCGCACCTAAAGTGAGATATGCTGATGCCACAGCATCAGTTCGCACCTAAAGTATCATTTGCTGGTGCCATAGCACTAGTTCGCACGGTGCTTGCTGCAGCACCGTAAGCACGCTGTTAAGATCAACGATGGTGTTATATTTGAACAGCATACATCAAAAGTCCGATTGTTTGAGATTGGTGATTAGAGTCATTCCACATTCAGTCTGACCGCACAAGTATCTATAAATCGGAGAAGATCTCTGAGTCAGAGATCTGTGAGCCGGTAAGATGTTTGGCAAGTGTGTTTACAGTCCTGCCCGCGGGCAAATTGCGACCAGTGTTAAAATTTCAACTGGCCCGCAGCCTAATGCTAAATAATTAATTGACTCGCGGAATAAAAAAAATTTCACGACGACATTGAATTTATAAGACAATCTGAAATTACGCGTCTCTTTAAAAGTACAAAATGCGATGACGTCAAATGTTCGTAAGGATCGATGTTCATTTATTGTTTAACAAAGCGGATATTGATTTTAAAAAAAAATAAAAAAATTTTAAAGATGTGTTATGTCCTACCATGAGTACGACATTTAGTGTCGCCAAATGATTTATTTTGACATGATATGTCGTTATTTATTATTATTATTTTTGTTTGTTATTGATTTCCTTGCCAACTTGGAAAAGAATGTTTCGTCGTTGCGTACCTACACTTTTAAGCCTTTTTGTTATCTCATGATGTCCTACACATGTCCCACTCTAGTTATAATTGACCACAAGGTTGTCTAGTGTAAAATAAACATCATTATTATATAGCTGTGACGTTATTTGGGGGCCGTCCATAAAGTACGTCACGCTCCAGAGTGTGGGGGGAGGGGGTGTAAGAAAGTGTGACAGTTTGTGACAGGGGGAGGGTGGGTCCGGCTATGTGTGATGTCAAGGTGTTTTATAATAAATTTTAATAATTTTTTTAATAAAAACAAACATTTTTGTTCGAAAGTGTGACATACTTTAAAGGGGGGGGGGATTTGTGACAGTTTGTGACAGGGGGGGGGGTAAAAATTGTCAAATTAGCGTGACGTACTATATGGACGGCCCCTTTATCCATTTCTATTTCATTTCTAATGATGGAATTTTTTTTTAAAGTCTCTATAACAGCTTTAGTAGCATTCCCCATTTTGCAACACAACTTATTATCCTTAGAATTTACAACAAAAAAAAACAAAAAAAAACAAAAAAAAATTCAATAAAAAAAAACCCCGTAACTCAGTTTCAACGTATGTCATTTTTGTTTGTTATCTTAATCCGGCCCGCAACATAATTTTACCTTCTGGAATATGACCCAATTTACAGAAACTTTGACACCCCTGCTTATGGTGAATATTACTGGATATGATGCACTAGAACACATATTTTAAACGAACAAATTTTCTCGTCTCCCTTGCGTGTTAATAGATGCATATTTTCAGGATGTTCAAAGTGGTTGCAACGCTTTATCTTTGTAAATATTTTGTCTTGTAATCTCTGTCCTGTTTGTTGCTCAACGTTTTTCTTGAAGAAATACTGTCTTAGAGAAAATCTTTTGCATAAGACCCCAAGGAAAAGATATTCCTCATTGCGGAAAAACTAGTGCCCACTCTATACCCGTTTCTCGCCCATATAATCACGTAACACCAGGCGCTAAGGCCCAATTGACCCCCAAAGTCGAGCTCAGGAAGAAGTTTCAGTAGCCTCGATATAACTGACGCCTGCTGTAATTGGATTTTTTAGCGGCGCGGTGGTCGAGCGGCAGCGCGCTCGGCAGGCGTACGGAGTGTTAACGGTTTGAGTCTCGGTGAAATCTGGGTCTTGTTCTCGTGGCTAAGGGCATCTATGAGTCCACTCAGTTCCAGCTGGCATCAGTTGGGGTAAAGTAAAGGCGGCTGGGCATTGTGCTAGCCACACAATCCCCTCGTACGCCGTGGCTATTGAAACTTGTGAACGCTGCTTCACTTGCCCCATAGACCATCATGGTCTGAAATGGGAACTTTACTTTTACACCAAAAATAAATAATTAAAGCATTGGCCGACAAAGCTGGAGACGGAGATTTATATAACTATCATAACTTACATGTTTAAAAAAAAACAACCCTGTAAAAACAACGTTTTTGACTATAAATTCCTTATATATGTGACATAACTAAAAGTATTGATTATGTTCAATTTAACACGCACGCGCGACAGACCCCGTGACATCGAGGGGTGGAGTGAATCTCCAGCGTGTGCGTGTGTGTGTTTACATGTGTGTGTGTACGTGTGTGTCTGTGTGTTCCCGACATTATTTAAATTTCAAACCGTCCCATTTTTTCCCAACTCAGTAACACCCAAAACTCGATGTATCAATCCGCCGTCCTGCATCCCATAAACCAAATTTCCCCAGGTACATTTCATTCCCCGTCAGAAATAATAGGTATCTTAATTTATCTTTTTTTACCTCGGAGATAAAAAAAACAAAAACACACAACCTCTTTGCACCTCTTCACCCAAATCAAATCTACTCCGACTCTTCGTCTTTCCTCCTGCCCCCCCCTACCTCATCGTTCCACATCATACAATCTGGGATCTAGAACCCCCCCCAACCCACCCCTTCTCGTGTACACAGTACGCATGTTTGGTGAGGTCAGCTGATACGGGGACAAGTGGAGGCGACTCTTGAGAATCTTTGCTATCACACCTGGTGGATTGAGGGCGGTTACTCTTATTAAAAAACTGTGGCAGAGAAGAAGAAAAAAAACTTGGACTACAGGTCTGACAGGAGAGAATGCAATCCCCTCCCCCCTCCCCGCGGTTTCGCTGTCTCCGACTGTGCACTAAACTTAAGCGTTTTGAGATCTCGATGTTCTGCTATAAGCGTAATAGGACAAAACAAGGACAACAACACTAAACAACAGAGAATCGCTCACACGAATCATACGTCAGGTACACACACACACAAACGTACACAACCACAAAACCACGATAAGAAAACAAATAACACACACACAAGAATTACATGCGTGAACCACACCAGAATTTCATAATTTTTAATTTTCTTTTTAGAAAGAGAACTTAAATTCCATTGAAGAACAATCACTTTTCACGTGTTTCACTTTTCACTTGGAATTACTTCTAAAACAACCTGAAATTAATCCACGGATACCTGAAGTTTATCTATGTGATATCCATGTGCTATTCTCGGAAGGGAATCGCCGCCATGATGTTGTTCTTGACTCTATTAGTTATGCCATTTACCCTTGTCACTTGACTCTATTAATTATGCCATTTACCCCTGTCACTTGACTCTATTAATTATGCCATTTACCCCTGTCACTTGACTCTATTAATTATGCCATTTACCCCTGTCACTTGACTCTATTAATTATGCCATTTACCCCTGTCACTTGACTCTATTAATTATGCCATTTACCCCTGTCACTTGACTCTATTAATTATGCCATTTACCCCTGTCACTTGACTCTATTAATTATGCCATTTACCCCTGTCACTTGACTCTATTAATTATGCCATTTACCCCTGTCACTTGACTCTATTAATTATGCCATTTACCCCTGTCACTTGACTCTATTAATTATGCCATTTACCCCTGTCACTTGACTCTATTAATTATGCCGTTTACCCCTGTCACTTGACTCTATTAATTATGCCATTTACCCCTGTCACTTGACTCTATTAATTATGCCATTTACCCCTGTCACTTGACTCTATTAATTATGCCATTTACCCCTGTCACTTGACTCTATTAATTATGCCATTTACCCCTGTCACTTGACTCTATTAATTATGCCATTTACCCCTGTCACTTGACTCTATTAATTATGCCATTTACCCCTGTCACTTGACTCTATTAATTATGCCATTTACCCCTGTCACTTGACTCTATTAATTATGCCGTTTACCCCTGTCACTTGACTCTATTAATTATGCCGTTTACCCCTGTCACTGTCACAAATCTGTGTCGAAGACTCGGCCGTTTACACTGTACACGATGGCCGCTTACACTGTACACGATGGCCGCTTACACTGTACACGATGACCGCTTACACTTTACACGATGACCGTTTACACTGTACACGATGGCCGCTTACACTGTACACGATGACCGCTTACACTTTACACGATGACCGTTTACACTGTACACGATGGCCGCTTACACTGTACACGATGACCGCTTACACTTTACACGATGACCGTTTACACTGTACACGATGGCCGCTTACACTGTACACGATGGCCGCTTACACTGTACACGATGACCGCTTACACTTTACACGATGACCGTTTACACTGTACACGATGGCCGCTTACACTGTCCACGATGACCGTTTACACTGTACACGATGGCCGCTTACACTGTACACGATGACCGCTTACACTTTACACGATGACCGTTTACACTGTACACGATGGCCGCTTACACTGTCCACGATGACCGTTTACACTGTACACGATGGCCGCTTACACTGTACACGATGACCGCTTACACTTTACACGATGACCGTTTACACTGTACACGATGGCCGCTTACACTGTACACGATGGCCGCTTACACTGTACACGATGACCGCTTACACTTTACACGATGACCGTTTACACTGTACACGATGGCCGCTTACACTGTCCACGATGACCGTTTACACTGTACACGATGACCGCTTACACTTTACACGATGACCGTTTACACTGTACACGATGGCCGCTTACACTGTACACGATGACCGCTTACACTTTACACGATGACCGTTTACACTGTACACGATGGCCGCTTACACTGTACACGATGACCGCTTACACTTTACACGATGACCGTTTACACTGTACACGATGGCCGCTTACACTGTACACGATGGCCTCTTACACTGTACACGATGACCGCTTACACTTTACACGATGACCGTTTACACTGTACACGATGGCCGCTTACACTGTCCACGATGACCGTTTACACTGTACACGATGGCCGCTTACACTGTACACGATGACCGCTTACACTTTACACGATGACCGTTTACACTGTACACGATGGCCGCTTACACTGTCCACGATGACCGTTTACACTGTACACGATGGCCGCTTACACTGTACACGATGACCGCTTACACTTTACACGATGACCGTTTACACTGTACACGATGGCCGCTTACACTGTACACGATGGCCGCTTACACTGTACACGATGACCGCTTACACTTTACACGATGACCGTTTACACTGTACACGATGGCCGCTTACACTGTCCACGATGACCGTTTACACTGTACACGATGACCGTTTACACTGTACACGATGGCCGCTTACACTGTACACGATGGCCGCTTACACTGTACACGATGACCGTTTACACTGTACACGATGGCCGCTTACACTGTACACGATGGCCGCTTACACTGTACACGATGACCGCTTACACTTTACACGATGACCGTTTACACTGTACACGATGGCCGCTTACACTGTCCACGATGACCGTTTACACTGTACACGATGACCGTTTACACTGTACACGATGACCGTTTACACTGTACACGATGACCGTTTACACTGTACACGCTGACCGTTTACACTGTACACGATGACCGTTTACACTGTACACGATGACCGTTTACACTGTACACGATGACCGCTTACACTGTACACGATGCAGAAAACAACACCGATAAATTATCAAACTGGTAAACCATAGATTATTGCCCCTTCCCAGGCAACCCCCCCCCCACACACACACAAATCATTTTAGTCTCCTTAAAAAAACGTCTTAATTGGCAGGGTCGAATTCTTAGATTGGTGGGCGCTTTAATGAAGTCAAGCTCCAAATACATGTATTTTCAAAATTAATGAAACAACTATTATTTTAATGATTAACGTAGCTTTTTGAGTACTGTAATTAATGTGGTTGCTATGGTATGAATGCTAATTTTTTACTTGTATGTATGTTAATACTTTCATGTAAAGCGCTGTGAGCCCAGTTCCTTACTGGGATACAAAGATATTCAAATTATAAATTTATTAATTTTTTTAGTATTTGACCTCTTCTAAAATGTAAACATGACAAATAATTGTATTTGACCACATCTAGAATGTTAACATCACAAACACATGTATTTGACCTCGTACAAAATGCAAACATGGCAAAGTTGTAAACCGAGCAGTCTATAGTACATCTGTTTGAGTGTTTGATAATGCATGTTTTTGACGGACATCTGCAATGCCAACATAAAGAAGTGTTTACATAAACCGACCGGACTGTTTACAATTATGAAATCAGATTTTATCACACCTCTTATCATAGTTCCCATTGTCTACAGCCTTGGCTACTGAGTGTAAACTTAATGGAACTACCTGAGTCCACACTCAATCAAATGACTTTAATCGGTTCATGTTTGTTTTTGTTCGATATTTTTAATGTAAAAACAAATATTAATTTAACAATGGAACTTTATAGTATGAACCAGGGGCGGCGTTTAATTTGGCGTGTGGGGGGGGGGTATTGGAGATTTTGGGAGGGTATTGAAAGAAAGTGTAATTCAATGAAATAACAGGGGAAGTATTAGTAGTACTTCTTTACACGGGCTAACGTGCTATTTACCGTGTCTTATCTGTAACAGACGCTTCTTCTATACAGAAGATTATTGCGTCCTACGCTTATCCTATTATGAATAAATAAATTGTAGATCACTGGCCAGAGCCAAAATGTATGTTGTTTAAAGATTTTTAAATATATATAAATACTAGCGTACACCCGTCAAAAATGACGGAAGTTTTCAGCTGAAATCTATTTATTTTATAAAAAATGCACTTTTTTTTAGGGCGCCTACGGCGCCGACCTTTTTCAAAAGCCCAACTAACTTGTCCTTGTTTGATAAATACGAAATATTAAACAATCTTTTATATAGAAGATCGTACTGATTTTTTAAGAATTAGTTCAATTAATCGGGAAAAAATGTAATCGATTAATGGATAAATTTCTATTAATTATATTTGTATAACGCATATATATATTCCGTTAAGTTGCGATTCTCTATTTTGCGAAATCGGCTAAGTCGCGGCAATTTCATGGCTCCCAAATTTCGTGACGTAACACAGCAAATTCGTTCTGGTATGCAAGAAATAAGGAAGAAAAACCTTTTTGTTACCGTATGCAGGTCTAAGTAATTAATGATAATACGAGGGTAAAGTATGTAACAAAAAATATAAATAATTATAATTGAATTGGAGGAAAAAAGATAAATATTTTCTTAAATTTTTATGGAATTTTAATCGATCAAATTAATTTTAATCGATTAAATTTTTAACGATTAATCGAATAATTAATCGTTAATGTGTATGTATATGTGTGTGTATATATATATATATATATATATATATATATATATATATATATATATATATATATATATATATATATATATATATATATATATATATATATATATATATATATATATTATTATTATATATACATTTATATCAGTCAAATATTATTAATCTAGTTTTAATTTCTGTTGGCGCCACCTAAACACAAATAGCACCCACCATTGTAAATTAAACATGTTTAATCATCCGGCCTGCAAAGTGCAACGTCTCCCCGTGCATATAATTATGTTAATCCAGACTCTAGATTCTAGATCTAAAACTAGAACTCACGCTGTTTTGACAGCTTTTGTCCTGACGCAAGAGTCCCTCGTCAGTCAAGTATAGCACTAATGTTCCCGTGTTCCAGTGTTCCATTTGTCTGAAGAAGTGGAACTTCTCAGTGCGATAGGTCAGTGGGGTCACGTTTAGATCATCAGATGACGTCATGGTGCAAGTTTGACACAATCATTTTGTTTTACCAACGTTCCAAAGCGTGATAACAGAAATTGACTTTTAAACACCCGACATAATTAGTGTTGCGTGCACTATTATGCAAGCAGTGATTAACCAGGGCGCGTTGCATCGTCCTTTGGTGCACAAATAATAATAATTTCCAGAGCTTTTTTTTTGCTTTTATCATCAAAATTTCAAGGCCGAAATCAAGGGATTGACCTACGCACGCGTAACTATTTTATAACGCCGTGAGTTTAAAGTATCGATCGTTGGACTGTAAAATTCCACTTTTCAAGTGACACAATTAGGAAGTCGACCTATACTTGAATTCGACTTATACTCGAGTATATACGGTACTCCTTCACCACCATTTCCGATCCAACTCAGACATTTACTCTGTTATATATGTCTAAAACTTACTGTTATTTGTTCATAGTGAACAATACGGTAACTTCGTGAACGGTCCTCGCGATACGGTCAAAGGAATTCCCTGCAATGTGCGCAGTGTTTGTCTATCACCCTGTCCCTTCTGACGCCCTATAGCAGCAACAGTGACGCGCTGTTAGAAGTGACATCCTGACTCTTGACTTCTGACGCATCTCTGGCGCGTTTCGGTTTCTGAGCGACTCCTCTGCCGTAGTTTACACAATATCGGGGGCGGGAGGTACGATCTTAAACGGGCTGATTTTCACAAAAACATGCTCGCACCTGGCGTAAGTAAACACAAGTCGTGTCACTAGGGGTATGTTTGACAGAGGCGGGGAGGGGGGGAGATATTTTGGGTTGTATGTCCGTGTCTTATTATAGAAAAGCGATACATATATGTTTGCGGGGGGATTTAGGGGTGGGATTGATGATTTCTGTCCTTCTGGTAATGATGAAAATTGTTTATCGATTAATATTTTCACTTCGATTTACAAGAGCATGCGGCTCTTCTGTGTTAACATTGCGGCTCTCAACAATTTTTTTAAAAAACCCTTTATAAAGGCCTTGTCATTTCTAAAATCGGAAAACGTCATAACTCATTGAGTAATGTTCTATTTTTAGATTACATTTTAGCAGAACAATGTTTTGAAGCATAAATACAATCGAATCAATAAGCTCTCAAAATTGTTAGCATAGTAAAATTAACGAAACTATTTGTTCTTGCTGAAGTCCAAAAAGCTGTCTTAAATTAACGAAGAATTAACAAATAGCTGATAAGATACATCCTTCTCAATACACCTAGATTTACATATTGACTCGTATCTTTTGTTAAATTTTTATGAAATTCGTCATCAAAAAAAATATATATCCACAAAACTTCTATTAATAGATTTCCTCCATATCATGAAGAGGCCTATATTGCACCCTTGAACCCTTGTTTGTCGAAAAAACTTTGGATCGATTTTAACCCACTTCCTCGTAAGCTAGCGAGCTGAAATTTTGCAGGCAGACTCGTGCCGATGTAAAAACGTTGTATCAAAAATTTCAGATCGATCGCATGTACTGTAATTAAATTATTGAATTTTTTGATTATTTTATTTATCTCTATGTCTCATGTTTATTTTTGAGAAAGAGTGTCGCGGTGCGTATTATATTGAACGACCTTTTTTAATGCTTTCCTGTTGCGCGATTCGGTGCGTATTATATTGAAGATACTTTTTTAAAAATATATTTCCGATCGGTGCGCATTATATTAAACATGTTTTACGAGACATAGCTAAAATTGTGTATTTTTGGATTGTCGTGCGCTGAGTATTATAATGAACATTCTTTTAGTTATGTCTTCTATATAAAGGATTTATAGTCAAAAACTTTTTTGTTTTTACGTTTTTTAAAAATTATTTTAAATTCTAAAATGGCTCTCAGTTAGCACAGGACTGGCAACCCCTGATCTGCAAGACGCAGTGGAGTATTGCTAGAGTTTGTGACAACCCGGGTTGTCTATTAACCTTCATCCAGCCATGGCTAAAGAAATAACAAACAAAAAACAACGGCATTCTCATTGAAATACATCATATAGAATGGGACTGCGATAAAGCTTTTAAATAAAATACAAAATACAAAACAAATTGTGCAATGAAAACAATAAATTTGAACTTTATTTTAAACTAAAACGACAATAGACGTTTCGGCTAATGCCTTCATCAGTACAATATCATAAAATAGGTACTTACATAAGTAATATTAAAATTCTTAGAACATATTATACCATAAAATATTTATGTAAACTAAAAAGAAAGGAAAAACAAAAACAAACAAGGACATGGGATATAGCAAAATGGAGGAATTCTTCCTCCTTTTTCCTATCTTGCTTTCATAGATTTGAAATGTATGTCCTGTCTGTTTAAGCTTGCACAAGCTACTACTCCTGAACCATACCAGATAGAGGGTTCGGGTTTATAGCAAATATGTTAGAAGGTCCCAAGGATGTGTACGGGACAAAGAAAAATCCTGAAAATGTTTCCGACATATTCTAAAGAATTTTATTAAACGACAATGTATCTGTATTTTGTCAATTTCTGGACAACCATAACATCTATTGGGTTGAAACAAACGCCAAACGACAGCTAATAATATTTAGAACGACGTTGCAGAAAGAATTTTTCAAAAATCTCTTTTCGTTGGACTCCCGTAATTTTAGCAGCAATTTGTAGATAGCAATTGTTTTGTTTGCTTTCATAATTATTGATTTGAAATTACTCTTAATGTAATCTAGAATGATTTCCCTTGAATAAAAAAAGTAGGTATTTTTTTGTTGGAAATTGCGTTTAAATACTCATTCGAGTTTTTATTTCTTTTTTTTTCTCTTTTTTTTTCTTCTTTTTTTTTCCCCCAGAATTATACGATTTCCCAAACTCAGATAATAGTCTATGGGTTTTGTAATTTTTAAAGGCAAATCTATTAATAGAAATATCCGGTGTTTTAAGGTTGACAAATTTAATAACAAATTTAAATAAAAGATACGAGTTAATATGTAAATGTAGGTATATTGAGAAGGAAGTACCTTATCAGCTATTTGTTAATTCGTCGGTAATTTAAGACAGCTTATTGAAATTCATCAAGAAAAAAAAACTGTTTCGTAATTTTAATAAGACAATAATTTTTTGATTTACTTTAAAAATTGAACCTTACAAAAAAGGTTTATGACGTTTTCCGGTCTTAAAAAAGACAAGCCCTATATCCATGGCCGGGGTTAGGCCACTGCAACCTATGTGGCGGCACTCGGCCCCACGCTTACATAGGCCCCGCGCTTTCATAGGCCCCGCGCTTTCATAGGCCCCGCCTATCTTAATTTTCACTTATTATCCTTATTAATTCCTTATCCATACCCAGACTGGGCCCCGCGCAACCCGTTTCGCATACTAAGCCGCATAGGTCCCAGCAATTTCAAAGACCGGCCCTGCCTATATCATACTTATTAGAATTCGCTGCGCGGTAACTATAAACTGCTGAGCAGCGTTAGGCAGATAGCTACGCAGCCGGCTGCACAGCTTAGAGGGAACATTGGTACACACCAGCATTTTACTATTAGCAATTTATTTGTGACTACGGAATTATGTTCATGAAAAAAAATTGTGTTCAAACCAACATTCTATTATTAGCAGCTTATTTCCTTTCTTCGGGACTTGTTGGGAAGGTTCATGAACGAACCTTTGAGGCCTTGGTATAACAATGTAATACGCTACTGTTCTATCACCCAGATCGCCAACACTCATTTAACCTTGCAAAGGGAGATGTTTGAGCATGTGGTGGTGTGTGGTGGTGTGTGATGGTGGTGTGTGGTGGTGTTTGGGGGTGTGTGGGGTTTATGTGGTGGTGAGTGGGAGTGTGTGTGTTGGGATGTTTGAATGTGAGGTGGTTTGGGGGATGTCGGAGTATGTGGTGGTGTGTGGAGTTGTCGGGGTTTGTGGGGGATGTGGAGTGTGTTACATTGTGTGATGATGTGTGGCGGTGAGGGAAGAGCATTCTAGCCACGTGATCTTTCCATAAATTTACAATCCCGACGATGAGTCCATCCAAACCCAGCGTGATTGCCACTCCCGCTGACCCCACTCCCGCTGACCCCACGGCAGTTTCAGCAATAAGTTTAATCCCACTTTTTAAAAGACCCTAACGTTTATGCTAATCTCCAACCAGATTGCCCTCCCCTGCTGATCTGCTGTCTTTGTTCGTCCAATCAGCTCGTCCTTAATTTTGTGCACTAAACGCACATATAGATTTTTTAATGCTGCATATAAAATGAAGGTTTCGCTCATTGCAGGCCGGGGACCAATGATAGAAGTTAGATTTCGGTGTCAGCGTTTATGCAGATGACGTAGTTATCTCCTGTTGTTTATTTTATTGTCTTCTAGATTATTTTTATTGTTAGCATAAAGGGGAGCGCATTTAGCAGAAGTGCCCCCGTGGCCACCCCCATTGGTTTAACTGCAGCGTTAGGAACCATTACGGCCCCTGGAATCTTTACTTTAGTTCTACTTTCATGACTGTTGACTTGCGGGTACTCACAGGAAGATAAAACATGAATTATGAAATAATGATAATAATAAGCGGATACAAAGAATAAATGTGAAACAGGTTGATATTGCCATGGCATACCAGTCATCAAATTAAAACTTCTCGTTTTTTAAAGTGTAAAATAATTATGGTTTGACAATATTGACAATTTAGCGTAAAAGATTTAGTCCTTTATTAATTATGCAATAACAATTTTCGTTCTTATAATGACGTAATCAAAGTTTGTGTTGTTGTAATGCCGCAATCAAAGTTTGTGTTCTTAAAAATAAGAAAATCTAAATAACCGTTTATTTGATAGAAGAAATAAAATTTTTGCATATGTCTGCAACTGTTCAATAATTTATGCACACCATCACATGTACATGGGCGTGTCTCGCTGGCCCTTCGTGGAAGGAGAGCTAGGTGGGCGCGGCTATCGTTGTGGTGCTAGTGTATTTAAATATAGTCATAATAACAAACGCATGAAACACACCATTAGACAAAAGGCAAAGCCTTTTAAAATGGTCTAAAAACTGTTAAATATGATTGTTCAATATCGCTTATCTTATAAGTATAAATATCATGTCAATAATAATAATTAGAAAAAATTATGAATGCGCTAATTCATTTATTCACTAACCGATTGCGATGTATAAAACAAAAATATTGCAGTGAGAGAATCTGTCTATACTGTGGTCTTAAGGCCCAGTCTATTTTTATTTAGTATCTACTCTGTGGTTTTAGATTCTAAACGACATTTGTTCACTACTCACTACTCTGTTCATTTTGTGTGGTTCTTACGTATTTCTTCTGTCCGCAGTAAGTTTTGCTCACCTTTAAGAGTCGAGTGCTGCCCCCAACCTTTGAGTGTCTCTTGGACGACTATATTAATGTCGAGGAGCGCCCCACCCATCCACGCCCCACCTCCACCATCCACGCCCCACCTCCACCCATCTTATCTGTTTACAGACGCTCCTTCTATACAGAAGATTATTGCGTCCTACGCTTATCTATGGTTTGTGTTTAGTCCTGCATTTTTATTAGAGATTTAAATGTTGATTAAGTGTTGGTTTTCCTGGATTCTTCAGGCAACCCATTCCACGTCCGAATTCCGGACGGGAAGAAGGAAAACTTGTATGTGTTTGTTCTTGCATACGGAATAAGAAAGGTGTTTTTATCCTTATGTCTATCTGAGGGTTGTATTAAGTTATCTTTGTGTTGTATTTCTAAATTAGAATTAATTGCTTTATGTATGATTACTACTTTGCTCTTGGTTCTTCTATCCTCTAGTGTTTCAAGGTTTAATGATTTAACTAATGGTGTTACTCTTGTCAGTTTCGAATATTCTCCAGTATTGAATCTGGCAGCTCTTTTTTGAATTTGTTCTAGTTTATCAATGTTTTCTTTGATGGATGGGTCCCATACAGAAGATGCATATTCTAGTGCAGGTCTCACCAAAGTGAGGTAGCATTTTAGTTTTATATCTCTATTACATTTGTTAAAGTTCCTTTTTATAAAGCCTAAGGTTTTGTTTGATTTTTTAATAACTTCATTGACATGGGGATTCCATGATAGTTTCTCATTTATTAAGACTCCTAAGTATTTTGCATCTTTAGTTTGGGTCAGTTCTTTTCCATGAATGTAATATTTTGAATTTATTTGTTTCTTTTTCTTTGTTACTCTTAACAGTTGACACTTTTCTGGATGGAAAGACATACTCCAGTTAGTTTCCCATTTTATCAATTCATCTAAGTCTTTTTGTAAAATTTTGCTATCTTGTTCTGATTTAATTGTTCTATAGATTATACAATCATCAGCAAATAGCCTAACTTTTTTACCTGTTGAGATGTTGTTGGGTAAATCATTTATATAAATTAAAAAGAGTAAGGGACCTAGCACAGTTCCTTGTGGAACTCCTGAGTTAACCTTTATTGGTGCAGATTTAGATCCATTAATTATTTCAGTTTGCTCCCTGCCCAAAAGGAAGTCTTGGATCCAGTGATGTAAGGAACCTGAGATTCCAAAGTAGTTAAGTTTTTTAAGTAAACTAAGGTGGTGAACTTTGTCAAATGCTTTTGAGAAGTCTAGTAATATTGTATCTATTTGATCATTTTTGTCCAGGCCTTTTGATAGTTCATCTATTAAACCTATTAATTGTGTTTCACATGATCTGTTTTTTTCTAAAGCCGTGTTGATGTGGGCATAGGGCATTATATTTGTCAAGGTGGTTAACTATTCTACTATATAGTATGTGTTCTAGTAATTTACAGGTGATACTAGTAAGTGATACAGGCCTGTAATTACCAGGGTCTGATTTATCCCCTTTCTTAAAGAGTGGACTTACATTAGCTAATTTCCAATCCTGGGGCACTTTACCCTGGTTTAGAGAGGCTTGAAAGAGAACTACAAGGATTGGGGACAGTTCATTGCTTAGTTCTTTTAATAATCTTGCAGGCAAATCATCTGGGCCAGTAGCTTTGTTTATTTTTAAGTTTTTTAGGAGTGAATGTATACCTATCTCATCTACAGTTATGTTACCTATTTCCTCCATTTTATTTAAATTTATTAAAACTTCCTTGTCGCCTGAGGCAGAAAAAGATGATGCAAAATATGTGTTAAGGATATTAGCTTTAGTTTCATTATCATTATAGGTTTTATTATTTGAGCCTTTTAGTGTGGCTATTCCTGAAGGTTCCATTTTTTTAGATTTGATAAAGGACCATAAGTTTTTATTGTTATCTTTGGTAATTACATTGTTTATATATTCATTTTGGAGGTTCCGACTAAGTTTTTGTGTCAAGTGTTTAATCTTTAAGTATTTTTTGTGTATCCTATATGAATTGGTAGCTTTATATTTCTTATCGCCCCACCTCCACCCATCCACGCCCCACCTCCACCCATCCACGTCCCACCTCCACCCATCCACGTCCCATCCACGTCCCACATCCCACGTTTAACCCCTCCCGACCCCCTGATTAAGAACGCACTTTGACCGCGGTCTTTAAGCACTGGAAATCTCAGTGAGTATCGTGCAATGTCTATTACACAACCACACAACCACACAACCTCTGATACCTCACATCCTAATAGGAGCATCCAGCACACGGTCTATTACACAAGCACACTACCTCTGATACCTCACATCCTAATAGGAGCATCCAGCACACGGTCTATTACACAACCACACTACCTCTGATAGCTCTCATCCTAATAGGAGCATCCAGCACACGGTCTATTACACAACCACACTACCTCTGATACCTCACATCCTAATAGGAGCATCCAGCACACGGTCTATTACACAACCACACTACCTCTGATACCTCACATCCTAATAGGAGCATCCAGCACACGGTCTATTACACAACCACACTACCTCTGATACCTCACATCCTAATAGGAGCATCCAGCACACGGTCTATTACACAACCACACTACCTCTGATAGCTCTCATCCTAATAGGAGCATCCAGCACACGGTCTATTACACAACCACACTACCTCTGATACCTCACATCCTAATAGGAGCATCCAGCACACGGTCTATTACACAACCACACTACCTCTGAGACCTCACATCCTAATAGGAGCACCCAGCACACGGTCTATTACACAACAACTACCTCCGAAACCCTCACACCCAAATGGTGAATGTGCTGCCCTCCCCTCTCCACGCCTCACACCACCACAGATTGTCTCCCCCGACCGCTGCCGTTTCTCCCGCCAGGTAAACACGAGGTAAACAATAAGTTGTCGCCTGTTGGTGAGCACTCATTCCACGGTCGGCTGCACACGACCACCTGGTAGGACTCAATGTCATTTTTTTCACTGGGGAGGGAGGGGGTGGCTATTGTATATGACGAAGGGGGTGCGCATAATATTAGAACCTGGGGGATTTCACCGTGAAACGGATGTGTAGAGGGGAGTACATGTGTCGTGTGTCATCCCCTTTACGTCAGCGTGAAGTAAACATTGTGTCGTCAGCGTGAAGTAAACATTGTGTCGTCGGCGTGTCTCCCATGTGTCTTTCATGTGTCTCCCATGTGTCTTTCATGTGTCTCCCATGTGTCTCCCATGTGTCTCCCATGTGTCTCCCATGTGTCTTTCATGTGTCTCCCATGTGTCTCCCATGTGTCTTTCATGTGTTGCACGTTTGTCCTTTACCAACTCCTTCCTAGACTTGTCTGGTTGTCCAGTCAAATTTCAGTGTGTCTATTAACAAGCTTGTGGGTGTGTTGTGGGGGAAAGGGGGGGGGTAGTTTCATATTAAAACTTTACGAAAACAATTGTACAGAAAAATTAAGAGATGTTAATTATTATTCTTTTAAATTACTTTTTTTTTAAAATCAGGTTTTCGTTGCGTTATGAATAAAAAGTAATCCCAACATTAAATTTAAAAAAATTTTTTTTTATCCTTTCTAGATTAAAGGTAGATTTTTCTTTTTACTTCTACTAAAGCTAGATTTTTTCTTAGAAATTTATCTTTCGGGGAATTAGTAGAAATAAGGAATTTTCATCTTATTTTTTAAAATATATTTTCTGAAAGCCTTCGGGGAACTTTGATTTCTGAATCAATCATTTCTTTTTTGAAGCAGCTGCAACCAAATATTTGAATAAAATTAGCAATTCACCGCTTTTAACAAGAAGACAGTACTGACGTACAGCTCTCGCCGAATGGCAGAGATATTTTAAAGACACTACATAACAGTTTCACTTTAATATTTCACCAAATGGCTAACTCACCTTTCTATGTAAATCTTATCTTAACTTATCTTATTTATGGCATGCGCTCCTAATATACACAAGATTATTGCGTGCTACGCTTATTCATGGTTTATGTCTAGTCCTGCATTTTTTATTAGAGTTTTGCATGAAGATAGTTTGTTGGATTTCCTGGTTTGATCAAGCAACCTATCCCACGTCCAAATTCCGGACGCGAAGAACGATAACTTTGTATCTTTGTGTTATATTTCCAAGTTATACACAACAGTGCCATCACTTTCATCCCTCACCAAATTACTAACTGACATTTCTCTATGTTCCAGGTGAGAAGCCGTTCAAGTGCGAGTACGACGGCTGCGACCGGCGGTTCGCCAACAGCTCTGACCGGAAGAAGCACTCTCACGTGCACACCAGCGACAAGCCGTACAACTGCAAGATCAAGGGCTGCGACAAGTCGTACACGCACCCGAGCTCCCTGCGGAAACACATGAAGGTGCATGGCAAGACGTCGCCGGTGGCCGACGGGTACGACTCGGACCCGGAGAGCCCGTCCAGCGAGTCAAACCACGCCGCCAGCCCGGCGTCCGTGTCGTCGCCACCTGTCACGTCGCCCCCGGCGTCACAGCACCAGGCGGCGATGTCGTCGCAGCAGCAGCAAACCCAAAGACAACAGCAACAACAACAGCAGCAGCAGCAACAACAACAACAGCAGAGGTCGTCCCTCCATCAGCCGCCTCAGCCCGTCCCAGCCATCGCCCCTGTACATTCCTCCTCCGGTCACGTGATCTCCAGCGCCCCGTCCCTGCCGCACCTTCCCCACCACCACAACCTCCTGTCGCACCACCCGCACCATCCCCACCCGCACCACCCCACGAGCCTCAGCGAGTGGTACGTGTGCCAGAGTAGCGGCTCCATGCCGACGCCCCCGAGCGACCACTCCCCGCTCTCCTCCCTCGGCCACATCTCCCTACACCACCCCCAGGTTTTACAGTACACATAGGGCGCCCTGCCCCCCCCCTACAGTGATATAACGTCCCGCCCCACCCCCTTCTGGTGGAGGACCAGTCTTGTTGCTCCAATAATGTCATCTGACCACGAGAGTAGCGGAAAACAATTGGCCGAACTCAAAGCAAGACATCCTATTCTGTTTGACCCGTCCAAATCTGAGATGGTCATATAGACTTTTAACTGGATGAACTTTCCCGCCTAAAACTCTGGAATTCTCTTCCGAGAATCGCTGCACAATTGTAGGCTTTACATTAGAAAAAAAATGTAAATGAATTTAGAAGGAACGTTCTTCTAGCGACCCATCTGTGACATTTCATTTCAAATATAGGCGATGTCTTCGTTTGGAAACATACTGCCGAGACAATTCAACCAAATGCAATATTATTTTTTTTTATTTACACAAATTATTTTTATCAAATTATGAGTACCCGTAATTTCTGACGTCATGTTATACTTCCTTGTTTATAAGGGATCTCCTTTATTATTTTTTAATGTACATATTTAATTTAGTCTGTGAATTAAATCCTTGAAAAAGAATCGAGGACCGGGAGGTGGCGGTGGCTGGTATTATATGAAGATAAAGATGATCTTCTTTCGGAATTACAATCAACAACAGAGAATTCACCGCTTCTGCTGACTCTCAGTGCTGCTGTCTTCACATATCTTCTATAAGTAACCCGATCGAGTTTACAACATATCTCTGCATATTTCCTGAGACGATCTGGGCGTCTCCGTCGCCATGGCAACGCACTGGCACCACGTCAGGACGCTTAGGTGCACGCGGGATCTCGAGAATTAAAAAAAATATGTGTTGTCTCTTTCTTCCGCGCACTTTTCATCAAATTTTCTATTTTACTGAATTGGTTGAGAGCAAACATCGGCCACAAATGAACGGACAGAGGATTTTATCGGGGATTCCCGCCAGGACGGCAGGCAGTGTGCAAGCATCCTGTGCAAATAGTGACAAACAATCACTGGTTTACGGTAGCGCCCCCTGCCCCCATCCCCATTGGTTTACCGATGGGTGGGGGGAGGCGCCCGTTAGGCCAAAGCCGATCGTGGCGCCACGGCGACAGCAACTCTCGTGAACAGGCTGGAATACAACATGCGATGCAGGTGCTAATGAGATCGTCCTATACACCACAGCGAAGTGTGGATAGAAGATGAGCCGCAAGTGAATGACAGTTGATGGATGCGCGGCAGCACGCGTGTGTGTATGTGTGTGTGCGTGATAGAGAGAGTGTTGTGTATCTTTTTGTAACAAGCTTTTTGCCTTTTAAGAATTTCATTCTTCAGAGCACCTCGCATCAGAAATTATTGAATGTGATTAATAATATTTTGAAGTTATCTATGCTGCGCCTACTCTTATGTAAAAAAAAATAAACAAAACATCTAAAATAATTGATTTCTAAATGAAAGTGGCTTGATGTATTGGAGTTTGTGTAAATGTTTGATTTAGGGTTAAGGCTTTTGTTAGATTTAAGGTTTGTGATAAGGGTTCAGGCTAGTGCTAGGTTTAGGGTTTGTGTTAGGGTTAAAATTTGTGTTGAAAATTGTCTCTCAATTCGACCCAAGACCCAAGGTCTACATCATGCGTAGATATTTTAGCTCATGTCTGTGAATGCAGAGATCAGTTAAATACAAATTCTAAAAGACTTTATTTTAAAATTTAAAAAAAATATGGTTTTATATGACTTCCAAAACTATGTTCATCCTTTAACGTTACAGACGTTGAATTCTGAAGTTATCCGATTTTATGTATTCAAACTCCATCAAATGTATGAAGGAATACTAAAGAGACTGTATATAAATCAAAAGAGAGGAGAGTGCTATTTCAAGTTTTCAAATTTAAATAGATTGGTGGAGGGCTTGATATGTAAACAACACGGCTGTTGATACGATTGACAAACTTCTTTTCAATTTATAAAGCCCCAATCCCTTAAGTGCCTGAGACTCAATTTCCCAATCCCTAAATTTCCCAATTCCTAAAGTTCCCATTTCCTTAAGTTACAAATCTCCAAATGTCCCAATCCCTAAAGTCCCCAAACCAAAAGTTCTCGAAATACCAATGTTCCTGAGACCCCCCCCCTTATTCGCAAAACCTCTCCGTTCCCTAAACCCGAATGCACTCCCTCCTTCCCTCCCCAGCCAAAACGCCTCGTCGGCCCACCTCGGGCCGCTGCTGCTCCAAGGAATCATCATATCCGAGACCCCGGGACGTGGGTCAATTGTTTACGTAAGATTAAGGATGGGGGCTGGGAAGACAACATGGCGGGCGGTGGCAGCAGACGTTTTGGAAAGGTATCGGGTTTCCCAGATTAGGCGGGTGGTGATGCCAGATTTTTTTCTTCTAAGAAAATCAAATATTCCGTCAAAACGGTCCACTGGAAAAGGAAAAAAACAAAACAAAAACAACATACCCAAATAACTTTTCTGCGGGCGGAATCCGATGTCTCAGGATGTAAAAGGTTGAGATAATAAAAGCCTAGCGGAAGATTTTGAAAAATGATAAGAGAGCGTCGGTGTGGCCAGATTTTCGTCCCAATATACTCTCTATTAGGTCACTACGGGTGTTGTCTTAACGCTCAACGAGTCTCCGGAATTCAGAGCGTAGACTTATCTTATATTATATTACAGGCGCTCCATCTACATTGCGTCCTACGCTTATCCGCGTGCTGTGTCTTATACACATACATACGATCCACAATTCGGTTTTCTTTACGCTGAAACTTAATGAAGAATTAACGTTAAAATTTGATGGAAATTTAGAAGCAGTCTACAAAATTATTAAAAGAAAATTAAATATCTAAAGATAGGCTGAGAATATGTAAATTGCGGCCAATAAATGTATTCATACGCCGAAACTTTTACCAGTTGCAAGTGGAAACCTATTTACCAACATATTTAAGAAACCCGCCGAGTAATTAACACATAAGTGACACACGAGGAAGAAGGTGTTTCTTTAATTAAATCTTCAAAAGTGAAACATATTTCTGTACAAAATGTCGCTGTTAATAAAAGAACAAGGATTACTTTAGAAAACAGGATTCGACTCCAGGTTGTTTGAAATAGTTCTGTGTTATTTATTTAATAATGAATTATCTTTTAAAAAATAATTTTGGTGTCAAAACTTAATGGGAAAAAACAACAACACTAACAATAATTATTTAAGTAAGTTGAGGTGCCTTTAAAACCTCACTGTGTATTAAGGTTGGGTAGAGATTCCTATGTATCGTATTGGAATAGTTGGTGGCGAATTGTTCATCTTGCTTTCTTTGGGGTTATGTTAAAACTGTTGACAAAATGCTGCGTGAAAGAATAGCTTGCATTAGGGTAACTCTAAGTTCTATCTAGACTGTGTATTTAAGTAAGTATTTGTTTATTTGGTGTCTCCCTCCTTATAACCCGAGAACCTTTGCTTGCGATACGCGTCGGTCCTGACTTCCGGGTCAAACAATGACGTGACTTCCGGGGCAAACAATGACTTGTCCTAACTCTAACCGTGTAGAAGATGTATTCGCTGTTTTCCAAAGATTAATTATTTCGTTATAAGTGGACAGAGGCGCCGAAACTAACTGTCGCGTTCATTCTATTTGAAATTAATTTCCTAAACTTTCAGGATATAGTTTAAAAGAACCGACCCACGCACACATCCCATCTCTCTCTCTCTCTCTCTCTCTCTCTCTCTCTCTCTCTCTCTCTCTCTCTCTCTCTCTCTCTCTCACACACACACACACACACACACACTCACACACACACACACACACACACACGCGCGCGTGCGTGCGCGTGCACCGCAATGCTTCGAAATATTCATAACCTAAAACCCACACGACTATAAATAAATAATACAACCCCTTTCTCTCTCACTCACTTTTAATTAGTAAAATGGACGCTCGTCAGGTAAACTTCTATACAGGGAGGCCTGTTCGAGGGGTAATTTTATCTTTAAAAAAAAACTTTTTTGGTGATGGAAATATTTATCTAATTAATTTCATTTTTATTGTTGTGTAAGAGGTTGTTTTTTTTTGGGGGGGGGGAGAGAGAGAGAGAAGGGGATTTCAAGTAAGAATAAGATTTGAGATTAAATCTAACTTTTTACTTCAGGTCTTTAAGTTTTTAAAATCTCAATTCTATTATTTTTTTTAAAAATAAATTTCAATTCCCAGTCCCCCCCCCACACCCGCTCATAACAATTCACAATACCTAACTCTAACAACCAAACTTTCATGACTTTTCAAGGGAACAGGTCGGTCAGTGTTCGAAACGTTAAAGTACAATTGAAAAAAATAAATAAAATAAAACAACTAAAGATTAAATCCCGTTACACGAGAGTGTGTAAAACATGGCGTCCACGTTCGGTGTGCTGTGTAACGATTGGTGTACGAGATGTAAATATTGATTGCTACTGAAATTCGGGCGTTACATTTGTGCAATAAACAATTCAAGGTGGTGACGTAGTTAGAGTCGCGTAAAAGCGACCTATAGATGCTGCGTCCCGATCCGACAAGTTAAAAACCGAATACCCCCTCCCTGATTACCCCCATACACACCGACAGACGGACAGACAGACTCACATGCATCATTGTTTAGGTTGCAGTATCGTTTTCGCCATTGTTTACTTCCGGAGCACCGCGCGACAAAAAATCTCCACTCCAACCTTAACCCTTGGCGTCCAGTTACATCCTCCATTACGGGGCTATTCTTGGCTCAATCACTTGTTTTAGTTTTAACTGTCAGTTTGATCATAGCCACCCCCTGCCCTTCCCCCACAAACACACACATACACACACAAACACACACAGACCTCCTTCTAAATTTCCTCCGAACTCACAAGTCAAGAATAAAATTTAAAATTTAGTGAAACGAAACAGAATTAGAATGAGATCTCCCGGACCACAATACAAACTATACATACATCATGGCTGACTTTGAGAGGAGTTCGTTCCCCCTACCCATCATGGCTGCATTTGAGAGGAGTTCGTTCTCCCTCCGACCCTCACCCCCACCCATGTTCCGCCGAAGAGACCGTGGAGGAAACCTTAGAGCACTTGATGACAACTTGATTTCTTTTGAAGCCATTCTTATTTAAGGACTTAATCACGCCATCAACACGGTATGCGTCTAAAAGGGGAAGGAATGGAGAAGGGTGGAGGGGAAGTAGGAAATATTAAACAAACAAAAAAATTCCAATCCATATTTTGAAAAACAAAAAATTTGAAAATGTTGATTGGATTTTATTTTATTTTTAAAATTTTTTATTTTGCTTTTGGTTATTTTAGATTCAGGTGTGGAATCGGAGAGACAAGTTGCGTTTTGGTGAGCGGTGATGAACAACTTCAGATCGCTCATTGACGTTTTTATTTTGAATTTATTTTATTAATAAAAATAATCTAGAATTATTTCCCATATAGTTCAATTCCGTTAGTGAACGTATTATTTTATACTAAGTAGAGAGTAAATTAAATTAATCAACCAGCACGCACACGCGCACACACGCACGCGCACATACACACACACACACACACAAAGACAATTTGTTATTGGTCATCACGTTGAGTTTTGGCTGATCGTTTTTACTGTCGTGTTAAAGAGTACGATACCCATCTACACCCACCTTTCTATCACACAAAAAGGAAACCCCTCGTTCATTCTTCACTTTCCCTGTCCCCAAACAATATTTTAATTGTCATCCGCGGTACTGCAGCCCTTGTAGGTCTCTGACCTGTTCAATGACCTTGTACCAATCACACCGATCCATGGCCTTCCTCTTCCATGCTCGGACTCTCATGCGACGGCGCCTTCGAGTTGATACCGAGGTTCCGCCTCTGATTCTGTTTGTGACGCCAATTCTGGCTGACGGTTATGGGAGTGGGGTGGGTTACCCCAAGCACCCCCTCCACGAAAGGGACGTTGTTCTAACATTAGGGCTATCGGGGCGTGTTGGGCGAATTTGATCCGTTGCGGGGTTAAATTGTGTCAAGTTGTGGGCCGGGAACAGGACCGCGGGACGATGTCTCAATCCCACCGTCGGCTCGGGTGGCCGTCAAGTGCGTCATAAATCACGTCCTTTACCCGGTTAATGACGTCTCTAAAACTTGATCGGTATTGATAAAACTTGAACTTTGTTTATTTTTACATATATTTTACGGAACAAAGATGGGTTTTTTTATCCACCTTTTGAAACCGTGGGTTTTCTTTTTTACATTAACATTATGAGATTTACATTTGAGTTTATCAAATGGGATGTATTCAAGGGAGTGTATTCAAGGGAGTATTTCCTTTACGTGGCGGGGCTTCATCTTTGGCAGTTAAGGGTGGCAAACATCTACTCCAGCCCCTTGCGACAGTCACATTAGCAACTGCATAGGATTTCATTTTAATTTTTAGATACGAACATAAGGATTCATAGGTATTTATCTATCTAAATTAGTAACCCAAAACAGTTTGTTCTTTTTTTTAAATTAAAAAATAAATGTTTTTAAAAAATTGTTCTTTTACAATTATTTCTGTAATATTTTTAAATTAATTTTTTAAAATTATTATTTATATACATTTTTTTTTAAATTTATTGTTTTATTTTATTTATTTTTATTTAAATAACTTGAAATGAAGCAAGTGTTAGTCACAGTGACTAAATACATCAACAAAAACAACCTTTTAAACTTTATTGACCTGTGGAATATTCTATGAAATCACCGCCAGCCTAATACATCTCAAACTGTTGTTTAATAAGACAAAGCAAAACATTCGCGTTTGATGTCAGGCCGAAAGAAATGTCATCACTCATTCAGTGAGTGGTGAGTGAAGTAGTGAGGAGTGGGGAAATGAGGAGTGGAGTGTGTAGAATGGAGGAGGGAGGGAGTGAGGAATGGGGGTGGGGGTATAAGTAAAAGTAGTAGTAAAAGTTCCCTTTTCAGACCATTGGTCTATGGGGCAAGTGAAGCAGCGTTAACAAGTTTCAATAGCCACGGCAAACGAGGGGATTGTGTGGCTAGCACAATGCCCAGTCGCCTTTACTTCCCCAACTGATATCGGGTACCTTCTAAGAGCTGGGTGGACTCAGGGACTCCCTAGGCCCCGGGAACAAATCCTTGCCTTCACATGGATTAGAACCCGTGACCATCGGTACGGCAGTCAATCGCGCTGCCACTCGACCACCGCGTGGGGGAGTGAAGGAATAATAAGTCAGGGAATTAAGTAAGGAGAGCAGATACAGAATTTAGACATGTACTTTTTTAATTAGAGAAACAGAAATTTCACAAAAGTTGGTTGGAAATAATTCATAGAATGCCATATTATAGGAGGGTTTCTCATGTACGGATCTTAAAACGTGTCATTGTCTGACTTCCGTAACTGATACCTGGTAACACTGTAACACCAAAGATTTGTATGCAACTGTTTGACATCAAAACAATCGCGTACATCCATTCAATTTTTGTGTCAAGTTTCTTTGTGTTCAATTTCCCGTTCGTATGAGTTGTATGGTTTTCAATGCCACGTTTCTCTGTGTTTAATGCCACGTTTCTCTGTGTTTAAAGCTACGTTGGTAAAATTTTATGATTTGATTGTCAAGTTTGTACAAAAGCGCTGTCAACGTAGCGTTATCTATTTCAATATGCCCACGAATAAAATATTTTTAAAAATCCATAATGCTCTCTGTTATAAAGTAACTGTCCGAGTATAATATTATGGTTCTTCTTCTTCTTATTATTATTATTATTATAACTATTTTTATCACACGTCTACTTATTGAAATTGTCCTTATACATGACATACTGCTTCATGTGATTTTATAAATGAAAGCTTTGCCAACTGCTTGGCATTTATGGCATATTATTATTCTCATTACTTGTACAGACTTGTATATTCCTTCTAACGATTACAAATTGTTTCAAATTAAATGCGTATATTACTATGGTATATTTTGGTTTTGAGTCATTGTATTTGGTGTGCGTGTCACTGACAAAACGTTTCTGGAACACTAAAGATGGATATCCCAATTAATATGTGGCTCTCTTGCTCTGGGGGCTGGGTCTCCTCAACAAGACCTTGGCGAATCCCACGGGCACAGAAGATCGTCCAAGCAACTCTTAATTCAGCAGCTGGACTATAGCAGGGACCCAAACTGCGGGCATTGCATCCTAGTCCATGAAATAGAGGAGCATCTGTTGACTCCGTGCACGGTGCTGCGGACATACGGGGGGAGGGTGTGTGTGGGGGGGGGAGCCTATGTTGCTTGATATTTCAGGGCGACGGGAGAGGTCAACGCTCTGAAAATGTAGTATCATGGCACCGCCCAGCAGGCGTCAATGGTTGCCCATGTACTGGCCGGTGCTGCCAAGATGACGTCAATGGCTGCCCATGTACTGGCCGGTGCTGCCAAGATGACGTCAATGGTTGCCCATGTACTGGCCGGTGCTGCCAAGATGACGCCAAATGGTTGCCCATGCACTGCCCGGCACTGCCCAGCAGATATCAATGGTTGTCCATGTACTAGCCGGCACTGCCCAGCAGATATCAATGGTTGTCCATGTACTAGCCGGCCCTGCTCAGCAGACTGTGCAGTTTGCCCATGTACTAGCCAGCACTGCCTAGCAGACGCCAATGGTAGCCCATGTACTAGCCAGCACTGCCCAGCAGACGCCAATGGTAGCCCATGTACTAGCCAGCCCTGCCCAGCAACGTACTCTCAGGCACAAAAGAGAAGCTATAGTTATGTACATCAAATCACAAAGAAACATTTTTTATTAAAATGCCAGTCTTTAACTTCATTTTTATTTTACAATATTGGCCTTTTCGCGAGGGATAGGTTAGCACCAATCAAGCATTACGGAATTAACATTTTAAAATTATTACATGAATATTATGTTAAAATTAATTTTAAAACAGGAATTGCAAGACATAGATATTACAACTTTAAAAACTTTGAAACTGTATAAATATTACCTCATTAAACTTTGACGCTGAAAGAGGATTAATATTCTACACTTAAATCCGTTGTATCTGCACCCTTTATACATACGCCCTTTGTAATTGTATCTACACCCTTTATGCATACGCCCTCCCCACCCACATCAGCACATAAAAGAAAGGCGAATGTATGTTATAGGCCAGTGTTTTCAGCAGCAAAAAATGTAAGGACATGCCATATATGAATTTGACATATGACATATTAGAACTTGACATGACATATAAGAACTTGAAATTACATATTAGAACTTGACATGACATATAGGACAGGGCATATAAGGCCAAAACGTTGGGAAGCACAGAACTCGTGTGCGAAAGCTGTGGTAAAGACTGTCACTCAAGGATAGGACTGCACAGCCACTCGAGGAAATGTAACCCGACCCAAAGCTGATGCACCATCGTCTCGCGAGACGGAAGGATGCCGATAATAGGGACATGACATATAAGAACTTGACATGACATATGGAACATGACATAACATATGAGAACATTTAAGAGTACGACATGACATGTAAGAACATGATATGCCATATAAGAATTTGACATGAAAAATTAAAAAATTAAATTTAAGTCTATAAAATTGTCATTGTGAATCTGCCCTAGAACTCACCTGAGGGGCGTCCATAAAGTACGTCATGCTCCAGAGGGGGGAGGGGGGTTAAGAAAGTGTGACAGTTTGTGACAGGGGGGTTCCAGCCATGTGTGACGTCACGGAGTTTTATATTAAATTTTAATTATTTTGTTAATTAAAAAACAACATTTTGTTCGAAAGTGTGACGTACTTTAGGGGTCCGAGATTTGTGACAGGGGGAGGGGGGGGGGTAAAATTGTCAAAAATAGTGCGATGTACTTCATGGACTGACCCTGAGAGTAGATAATTGTTATTTTAAAAAATAAGTTAAGAAACATTTTAAATGTTGTTTTTTTTTAATTAATTTTTTTTTAGTTCTATTTTTTAAATTTAAAATATGGACAAGTGATTATTGATTGTTTTCTCTTGATAACGGAAACATGTTGAATAAAAGTAAAATATTCGAAATGATTTATATTTTCATGCAAAAAAATGATGTTATAGATAATGACACAATATATTGCTACATAATATATTAGTGAAATCACAGCCTGCCATAATTTATCAAAATTTAAAATTTCACATGATATCTAATGGCATTATTCATTTTAAATTACTATATAATCATATATATATTTACGCTCAATTAGCGCTGACTGCCTCACGCCTAACGCTTTCATAATCCTTTTGGTTTCAAGATTAACATTAACCCAACAACGCACGAGCCTATGACGTCAGCATTTGTGTTGTAAACAGTGCTGACTGACTCAAAGAATTATTTTTTTGGTGCAGTAATTTGGTGCGCTGCTTTCTAAAATTACTTTAAAAATCGTGTGGTGATTAGCACTGTAAAAATATTATATACATACTTTGTGTACATTTCAGGAATATTTCGTATTTATCATACAAGGATAAGTTACTTGGACTTTTGACCAAAAAAAACAATAAAAAAACAACCCCTATTTTAAAATACTTTGTGTACATTTAAGAAAGTTAAATATTACGTATTTATCATACAAGGACATGTTAGTTGGGCTTTTGAAAAAGGTGAGCGCCGTAGGCGCCCTTTAAAAAATGGGGCGCCGCAGGCGCCACGTCGCCGCAGCACAAACTAGTTTAATATAATATAATACTAGTTTGTGCTGCGGCGCCGTGGCGCCTTCGGTGCCCCCTTTTTTAAGGGCGCCTAAGGCGCCCACATTTTTCAAAAGCCCCCTAACTTGTCCTTGTATGATAAATACGTAATATTAAAATTTCTTAAATGTACACAAAGTATTTTATAAAAAAAATTGTTTAAATTAACCCCAAAAAAATTTATGTCAAAAGCCCAAGTAACTTATCCTTGCATGAAAATACGAAATATTCCTGAAATGTACTCATAGTATGTATATAATATAGGTTGTGCTGCGGCGCCCACTTTTATTTAGGGCGCCTACGGCGCCCACTTTTTTCAAAAGCCCAACAAACTTGTCCTTGTATGATAGATACGTAATATTAAACTACCTTAAATGTACACAAAGTAATTTAAAATAGAGGTTGTGTTTTTTACAGTGCTAATCACCACACGATTTTTAAACTAATTTTAGAAAGCAGCGCCCAAATTACTGCACCAAAAAATAACTATTTGAGTCAATCAGCACTGCTTACAACGCAAAATTTTTAAAAAAGCAGAGTTATGTCCCTCAGCATTAGGTATCAGCGATAATTGAGCGTAAATGTATAATATATAATATGATATAATATAATATAATATAATATAATATAATATAATTATAATATAATATAATATAATATAATATAATATAATATAATTTAATATAATATAATAACATATAATATTATATTATATAATACAATACAATATAATATAATATAATCATATATATATTTACGCTCAATTCTGTATTTTTTGCGCGACAGAAAGGTTGTTTTTCATTATAATACGCACCGCGACGCTCTATCTCAAAAAATAGCATGATACATAGGAATAAATAAAATAATCTAAAAAATCAATAATTTAATTACGGTACATGCGATCGATCTGAAATTTTGATACATTGTTTTTATCATCGGTACGAAACTGCCTGCAAAATTTCAGCTCGCTATCTTGCGAGCAAGTGGGTTAAAAATCGATCAAAAGTTTTGGCGACAAGCAAGCAAGCAAGGTCGGTCGGCCGCAGACACCACGAGTTAATATAAAGGATTTAATAAGAAAAACCCGCGTAAAAAAACCAAGTTTTTGACTATAAATCCTTTATGTACGAGAAGTAACTAAAAGAATGTTCATTATAATACGCAGCGCAAGACCATCCAAAATACAAAATTGCAGTTGTGTCGTAAAACATGTTTAATATAATGCGCACCGATCAGGAATATGTTTATAAAAAGTGTTGTCAATAAAATACGCACCTTATTGCGCGACAGAAAGGTTGTTCAATATAATACGCACCGCGACACTCTATCTCAAAAAATAACATGATACATAGGAATAAATAAAATAATCTAAAAATTCAATAATTTAATTACGGTACATGCGATCGATCTGAAATTTTGATACATAGTTTTTATCATCGCCACAAAACTGCCTGCTAAATTTCAGCTCGCTAGCTTACGAGAAGTGGGTTAAAAATCGATCCAAAGTTTTGGCGACCGACAATCAAGCAAGCAATCAAGGGTTCAAACAAACTGACACCACGAGTTAATATAAAGGATTTAAAAATCGGACTCCCCCCCCACAATAGGTTTTTTAAAATTTTTATTTACATGTAATATTTTAATGCGTCTTAGACTAATTTTGAATAAAAAAATCTTTGCTTTAAATATAGAACTGGAAGGGGTGCTGACTTCACAATAATGAAAACGTTTATTAGAATTCCTAAAGCGTGTATATGAAAGTTGATACTTTAATATTTTCTTTTATCCAGTGCTACTTCAGAGGTTTCATGCAAAATAAATAGTTCGTTGTTATTCATATTTGTAAATAGTTACAATTTTTTATTTACATGTTTTTGATAATGTAAAGGTAATAATGTATGGACCAATGGGCGCATAAACTGACAAGTCATAATAGATCTTGAAAAGGTGCTGACTTGACAACAATAAAAACGTTTATGTGAATTACTGACACGTGTATATTAAATTGTAAATATGATTAACAGTTGATAAGTTAATCTTTTCTGTTATCCTGTGACAAACTTTGCTTACTACGTTTCATGCAAAATAAATAGTTATTAACATGTGTAAAATTACAGTTTATTTTTTAAATGTTTTGAAAATGTTGTGGTAATAATGTATGGACAAATGGGCGAATAAACTGACAAGTCATAATCATCGATGAAGCTTAAACTGCTTCAAATCACAGACATGCGTGATGTGGATCACATTACAGTCACATAATTTATTTTTAACTCACTGTGCTGTATTATTGGTGCACTCATAATTGATGCGCACTATTCAATGCCGCAAGGTAACGTCCGGCTGACTCCTCAGCAATATTTGTTAATTAGTCGAACTTCAAACTTCTTTACCGCAGTATCACTTTATGCTGTGTGTAATTCACTATTCATTTACTATTATCCGGATTATATCATTATTATTCATGCAAACTTATATAACGCGAAGCCTAAGCTTGGAGGTTTTCTCATAACACATATATTCGTATATATAATCAAAATATATACTCTGCTGTGTCCGTTCTTAAAGATAGATTTTAGAAAGCCCACCGCTAAAAAAATAACCTTGAAAAATATATTGAAACACTATTTTCAAACGTCCGCATAAGATTGTTCAATTTGGAAAAGAGATTTAATTTTTCTCTCTTGGTCTCTACATTTTCTGATTATTTACTATGCGGCTTTCAGGCAAAAGGGACAATTATAAAAACTGAAATATATCCATTTTGAAAACTCCCGTCATTTTTGACGGGTAATACACTAGCAATGTCATATAATATGATAATATCGTTAGATACATTTTCTTATTAAACGTATTATCATAATTTTTATTAATGGAAGTGGAAATCAACAATAAAAGTATGATTTCGTGTTTTGATCATAATTAAAAAAAAATCAACTTTATTTGTGGAATAATCAAAATCATTGAGATATAATTTCATACTTTAAAAAGTGACTAAGCCTCCATTAGACATTCAATAAAAGCAATAATTTATTTTTATAGTTTATGGAGCTAATACATGTACATAAAATTGTAATAATATATGAATCGATTCACTATGATTGAGTTATAGATATTTTCGACATACAAAGAATGGGGTAGTCACAAGTATAGAAACATTTTTTAAAAATATTTATTCTCCGGTCGTAGAGAAACTGGTCAAATATACACTCCGCGACGCACTTCGGTGTAAAAAGTTTATTGCCAAAATATACGTACCAAGTTACCATATCGACACTGCAGAATTAAAGGCTAAATTTTATAAATCTGTCTATTTCTTATTAGACGTAAACATCTTCTTCTTTGAAGTTTAAATTCTCTTCCTTTTGTTTTATAGAGTATTATATATTTCTTTGAATTATAATATCTATTTCTTGGAAGCATATTATCTATTACTTGGAAATAAACTAACTACTTTTTTTCTTCACCAAAATCAACTTTAGAACAAAGGGTTAAATAAATTCTGAATAAATATTTTATTTTTTTAAAAGAATGAGCAATAAACTAGCAATGGGACGCAATAGAATGAATGAAAGAAAGAAAGAAATACAAAGAAAGAATGAAAGAGAGAAAGAAAAAAGAAAGAAAGAGAAGAGAAGAGAGAGAGAGAAAGAAACAAAGAAACAAAGAAAGGAAGAAGAGAAAGAAAGAAAAAAGAAAGAAAGAAAGAAAGAAAGAAAGAAAGAAAGAAAGAAAGAAAGAAAGAAAGAAAGAAAGAAAGAAAGAAAGAAAGAAAGAAAGAAAGAAAGAAAGAAAGAAAGAAAGGCAGAAAGAAAGAAAGAAAGAAAGAAGAAAGACGGAAAGACAGAAAGAAAGAAAGAAAGAAAGAAAGAAAGAAAGAAAGAAAGAAAGAAAGAAAGAAAGAAAGAAAGAAAGAAAGAAAGAAAGAAAGAAAGAAAGAAAGAAAGAAAGAAGAAAGAAAGAAAGAAAGAAAGAAAGAAAGAAAGAATGAAAGAACAAAAGAAAGAAAGAAAGAAAGAAAGAAATAAAGAAAGAAAGAAAGAAAGAAAGAAAGAAAGTAAGAAAGAAAGAAAGAAAGAAAGAAGAAAAGAAAGAAGAAAGAAAGAAAGAAAGAAAGAAAGAAAGAAAGAAAGAAAGAAAGAAAGAAAGAAAGAAAGAAAGAAAGAAAGAAAGACAGGACAGAAAGAAAGAAAGAAAGGAAGAAGAAAGAAAGAAAGAAAGAAAGAAAGAAAGAAAGAAAGAAAGAAAGAAAGAAAAGAAAGAAAGAAAGAAAGAAAGAAAGAAAGAAAAGAAAGAAAGAAAGAAAGAAAGAAAGAAAGAAAGAAAAAGTAAGAAATAAAGAAAAAAGAAAAAAAACCCATCTAACTAACAAACCAATCAACGAACAAACCAACAAACAAAGAACGAGAGAAAATCCTTAGGTTTTTCCTTCTCTCTTCTCGTTTGTAACTGATAGACAGAAATTTCATCATGGCGGACGTCACATCGCTAGGAGACTGAAGATCCCCAGCGCCAGAGAGACTGTTGCGAAAATTGCGCAGCGCAGTTTAAAGTATTGTTAACTAGCATTGATACACTTGAAGTCGGCACTGCGATATACCTGGATATAGGCCCGAGCGCCTTCCCATTGAGTGGGAAATGGATGAGGCAGATTAACACTCAAATTAATCACACGGGGATTTGCTCGGGGCTTCGGTCCATTGTCGGGCCCATGAATGCTCCGGCTCGCGTTACCGGCGGTCTCTGAAGAGACCCGTGTTATTTCTGGCGTGGCGACTCGCAGAGCTGATGGGTTTGTGTCTGTGTGTGTCAGTCTGTGTCTGTGTGTTTGTGCGTCCATCATACCAAAGGGGGGGGGGTATCACGGTGTTTATGATAATATAAGATGGTGGAACGGGTAGTAGACAGTAGTAATGACTGGAACTATTGGTTGTGTGTGTGTGTGTATATATATATGCAGGACTAAATACAAACCATAGATAAGCGTAGGACGCAATAATCTTCTGTATAGAAGGAGCGTATGAAACAGATAAGATAAGATATATATATATATATATATCATATATATATATATATATATATATATATATATATATATATATATATGTGTGTGTGTGTGTGTGTGTGTATACATTTGTCGGTAAGATGACATTTTTTATTACACATATGTCTGAAAGATGACATTTGAATTACACACCTGCATGCAAGATGAAATTCGGATTGCACATCTGTCTAAAAGATGACTTTCGGAAATAACCTGGTTTACATTCTTGTTTCCTATTCTTCTTGCACTCGAACCATCCTGCTGGTGTCGGCCATTATGAGATTCTCGTCACATCTCGCTAGTGTCAGAGAATTCAAGATTCTCGTTGAATCTCGCTAGTGTCGGTAAATAAGAGATTCTCAGCGTATCTCGGCAGTGTGGGCCGTCACGAAATTCTGGCCTCAATCCGCCACTGTTCTGGGCGTGCATGGTGGAGAATCAGGTGTCAGGATTATAAACCAGTGTATGCAAACAGATTTAAAATAAGGAAACTAGATTTCTTAATAGAGAAGCGACAGATCAGAGATTCGTATTAAAAAGAGAAAAAAAAGTAAATAACTTATTATAAACACTCTGTGATGGATCAGGCAAGGGGAGATTATCTTCTTGGTTCAAACAAGGGGAGATTATCTTCTCGACTCCCAACCCCCGCCCCCAAAAACCGTATTTCTCAAAAGAAGCAACCCGAATACAAGATTTTGTGCAGTGATGTCATATTTGTCTTCCACGCCCATTGTTGAACCGTATTCAGACAGACTTCAATTTGTAAATGAAAAAAACTCAATTTGTTTATATTCAATGAAATAGTAATTCTTTCCCCACTTTCCATGGATATCACTTTTTTTGATTTGTAGAAAAGTATGTCTATGTGTTTACTAAATTTGCATGAACTCTAACATTTCGTTGTGAATTGTTTCTTGTAAAAATATTTCACTGAATGGAACCCACTTCTAGCGTCACGTGGTTATTGGTTGCACTGATCGGGGAGATTGTCAGGGATTTGTACTGAGAGAAATCGATGGTCCAAAGATTGCCCCCCCCCGGTCCTTTTTAGTCAGTGGTATATCGTTCTGAGCAAGGACATGACAACAACGTGAGTCGACGTAATGGTTGTGCGAGATCAAAGGATTATATAACACAACAACTTTTTTTGTACTCATCCTTTCATGTTCTTGACGCCAGAGATGGTCAACAACTCCCCCCTCCCTCTTCTTGCCTCATGTGTTGATCGAGGCTACGGAAGAACAATGGCCCAATAGAGCAGAGAATTAGGAACAATGTAAAATTGAATTTATTTGAAAAATTACCAATTTTATGCTTATAACACTTAGCTGTTGTCTTAAGGCGTCTAGAAGGAGTGAGACATAGCAAGATATGTATATTTATATGTATGTTTACTTTTGTGTATGTGTATTTATATGTATGTCTATTTATAGGTATGTGTATTTATAGGTATTTGTATTTATAGGTATGTGTATTTGTATGTATTGTTATTTATAGGCATGTGTATTTATATGTATGTTTATTTGTGTCAAAATTTGACACTGTTGGCAGAGAGGGTCTGTGGAAGATCATGGCCAAGTACGGTTGCCCAAGGAAATTCCTCGTCTTGGTGCAACAATTCCATGAGGGCATGCAGGCCAGAGTCCAGGACAGCGGGGAGTTTTCTGATCCTTTCCCAGTCACAAACGGGGTCAAGCAGGGCTGCGTCCTGGCACCAACACTGTTTAGCCTCATGTTTTCTGCCATGCTGACAGAGGCCTTCAGAGACGATGATGTTGGTGTCAACCTGAAGTACCGCACAGATGGCAAACTGTTAAACCTTCGGAGGCTCCAGGCAAAAACCAGGTTATAACAGACATCATCAGAGACCTGCTGTTTTCTGATGTCTGATCCCTCAAAGCTGTCTTAGAAGCCGACATGCAACGCAGTGTAAACCTGTTCTCCAGCGCCTGCACAAACTTTGGTCTGACGATCAACACCAAGAAGGCTGAAGTCCTCCATCAGCCTGCGCCTGGAAGGCCCTACGTTGAGCCCAAAATCACTGTCAACGGCCAGAGACTCAACACAGTGCACCGGTTCACATACCTAGGCAGCACATTGTCTCAAAATGTCACCATCGATGACGAAGTGAGTGTCAGAATAGCCAGAGCCAGCTCCACTTTTGGCAGGTTGTACCCAAATGTCTGGAACAGAAGAGGCATTACCATCCAGACCAAGCTGAAAGTGTACATGGCAGTGGTGCTCTCCACACTGCTATATGCTTGTGAGACTTGGACTGTTTATCAGCGCCATGCAAGAAAGCTTAACCACTTTCACACAACAGGCCTCAGGAAGATTCTCGGCATAAAGTGGCAGAACAAAATTCCAGACACAGTGGTACTGACCAAGGCAGGTCTCCCCAGCATCTTCATCCTCCTGATGCAGACCCAGCTTCGCTGGGTAGGGCACGTTGTCCGAATGCCAGACGAGAGACTGCCAAAGAGAATCTTCTATGGTGAGCTCCAGTATGGCCAGCGGTCCCACGGCGGGCAAAAGAAACGCTTCAAAGACACTGAAAGCCTCACTGAAAGCGTTTGCCATCAACCCAGACACGTGGGAACGTGCTGCAATGGACCGATCCACCTGGCGTTCTTCCATCCACGAAGGTGCCAGGTCATGCGAGGCAAACCGGATCACTACTGCAGAAAAGAAGAGGCAAGCCCGAAAGGCCCATGCTGTCAACCCTCCTGGAGATTTCCCACTCATCCCTTGTCCCTTCTGTTCCCGAACCTTCGGTGCAAGAATCGGCCTCATCAGCCATCTGCGCACGCACAGACAACCCTCGGATGACTAGAGTGGTCCTCGTCGTATCGACGGACGAACATATAATGTGTATTTATATGTATGTGTATTTATAGGTATGTGTATTTATATGTATGTGTATTTATATATATATATATGTTTATCAATGCTGCAGAAATGAATAATTAATAAATCGATTAATCGTAAAAAATTTAAGTGATTAAAATTAATATGATCGAATACAATTCCATTAAAAATTTAAGAAACTATTTCTTTTTTTCCCCAATTTATTAAAAATTCATATTTAATGTTACTTACATACTTTCCCCTCGTAATATTATTTATTTAGACGTGCATACGTATACAAAAAGATTTTTTTTCCATTATTTCTTGCATAGCAGAACGAATTTGCTGTGTTACGTCACAAAATTTGGTAGCCATGTAATTGCCGCGACTTAACCGATTTCGCGAAACAATCATAAATTGCGACTATATATGCGTTATAAAAAGATAATTAATCGAACTTAATCGTTTAACCGATTAAATTTTTTCCTGATTAATCGAATAATAAAGTTTTAATCAGTACCAGCCCTAATATTTTTAAATGTATATGTATTTTAAGTATGTGTATTATATGTATGTGTATTTGTCCTCCGTCCACTGGGCATGTAACCATTAGTTTAGACAGCAATCATCTGGTGCTTGAAACTGAGATTGTCTTGTGTCGGTGTAATCTCATTATAAATAAACTCACCCCTTCCATACACCTTTCTCCATAAACACCATACAATCCTTAAACCAAACAT